>CAUYON010047115.1:0-84905 GCA_963573935.1 Arctocebus calabarensis
AAAATGTTTTCATATAGTAAACGAGAAAATATGAATGGTATGTCAATCAGGTTGATAAAATATCTCAGATTGCATGTGAAGCCCCCACACTGTACCCCATGGTTGAACTAATGTACACAGCTATGATTCAATAAAAAAAAATAAAAAAAAATAAACTGACAAATAAAAAAAAATCTCTGCTGTATTATCACTAAAAAGCAGGAAAGTTATAAACATGGCTACACATGCACGTAAGACATTTAGTATGGGAAACATTCCCTATCTCTGTCATATGCATACAGTCTGCTGCCAGCTGTTTTCCTGTGAATTCTCAGCAGTGCTTTAGCCTGATTCTCGTACCCGTTACCACAAAGCTGTTTCCATATCAGCCCTGGGAGATGGATTGTTTCAATGCACCATCAGTCTCACTGCCAACACTCCCTTACAGGTGGCAGCAGGTTGCACTTACCTTGCAGTTTATCATCATTATATACATCTGGTGTGTGGGCATTTGAAGGGCACTCTGGGGGTTTTACATACACACACAGAAAAGTGTGGTGTGTGCCTTTGAGGATGTTAAAATGAAATTCAATCAGAAGCAGTCACCATAAGCAATGCTTAATCATGGATTATTGTGGCCACTTACTGATGGGACTGCACCATATTTCCAAGGCATTAGTGTTTTCAAATGACTCAATCAACTTCTGCCAAGTTATGCACAAACAAACAAACAAAAAAACAACTAAACGAGGAGCTTTTTCCAAAAATGTTTTTCCCATTTTTGGTATCCAACTCATTTAACAGAAATAATTCTATGAGCAAGTGACCCAGGCCTACTACAGAAGACACTTTATTTGGTGGCAATGTTGAAACATCTAATAAGAGTTATAAACATTTATTGCAATCAAGAAATTCTATACTAGGGCGGTGCCTGTGGCTCAAAGGAGTTGGGCGCTGGCCCCAAATGCCGGAGGTGGCGGGTTCAAACCCAGCCCATGCCAAAAAAAAAGAAATTCTATTCATTCTTCAAAATCGATAAAAACATTGCTACTTACACTGACTAGGTATTCTTTGTCTCTGCAAAGACTTTTTAAAAAGACAATGCATTCTGTATTAGGGTGGTTGAGACATTTCTCAATTAGCAGAGTAGTTTACTTCTCTATTTTATTTGCTCAGAAGACTTCTTTTTCATCTAGATCAGTATTTTTCACAAAAAAAAATACTAAATTGAGAACAGAGATAGAGGGCACTGATTTCTGACAGTAAAATATAATGTTTATAAATATCTTAAAGTCATGCATTTAAAGCTGAATTGGTAAAAATGTTTAAATTGTACCTTACATTGAAAGAACATTTTCCATCCATGAATTTATTATTAATATTTTTTAAAAAACAAATTTTAACCTCGTTGGGCTTTTCTTCTTGGAATTTTAAATGCATCTATTATTTTTGCGTTTTAAATCGGCAGCTTTAAAAGCCTTCCTGTTGAAATTTTTCTGTTGAACAATTATTCTGCTGTCATAATATATTTTGTCCTGTACATATTGTCATGATTCGTTGAAAATACAAATGTACAATTGCTTTTACTTAAATGCACATTTGTGTATGTTTGTGTGTGTGCCAAACTTAGGCAAACAATAGAACTCCACTGAACCACTCATATCAATATGCAGTGAAGTAGGAACATGTGTGAATATGCAAACATATATAACAAGTGAGTCCTGAGAGCTATCAGAGATCTATGGAACCTTCACATCAAGTCTCAGCCTTTTGGTCAAGATCAAGTGTAGAAGTAAACCTCCACTATCTTAATTTTTCCCTAAATTTTTTGAAGCCTAAGAAAATGCCAGAAAAGTGGGATTTATTATTTCACTAGTGACTTCCAGAGAGCTAGAAACAAGATTCATGAAGAACTCAAGTGCTATGATTTCCATTAATAGCTGAGTTACATGGATAGTTACATTACTAATGTTGTGTAATTTCTTACTACAGCCTGTAACTCTTCGTTATGCTCCTAAGCACCATGAACTGATAGAAACAATAGCAGTATCATCTGCTTAATGATGAGCAGGTCAGTCCTTGAACAAAACACTTGATACATGATGCAAAAAAAGGTCTTTGGATTATCAATATTCTAACAAAATCTCCATAACTGGAAGGAATAAGAAGAATGCACACATTTTAATAATCTTGGTATGACCAATTTAGCCAATGTCAATAAATATTTGGAGGCTACTGCACTTTTGAGTTTTCTTGTATCTATTTAATAGCCCTGTACGAAGAGAAAATAAACCAAGCATGTGGTTGAGAGTAGTGGGTATTCACTTTCACACAATTTGTGTATCCTTACAAATGTGTTTAATTACAACTGCTTCAAATTATCCCAGATTTTCAAAAGTTTATTTTAAGTTTGAAGACTAGACAAGGTCATACTGGTTTTACAACATCGTATACGTGATATAAGTATATATACAAAGAAAAAACGACATTGGGACATTACACAGCTTGAAAGTTTGCCAAAAGTTATGTGTCTTAAGTTATTTCTGTATTTAGTGACACATCAGATGCCAGAATTGAGTATTATATTTCATAATTTGTTGACTAGCAAAGATATAATCATTAGTACCCCAAATCTTCAAAATTCACACCAATCTTTCTGAAGTCATTTAGAAAGAGAAAGTCAACCCTAAAATTAGAATTTAGTGACTATAAAAAATGCTTTTAAAAAGATGTAGATAAAAAGGAGATGTTTCCAATTTTAATTTCATAAATTATAACATAAGCATTGTATAGTTACTTGATATACTGAAGACTAGGTTATTATTTTGTGCATTCTGCTCATGATATTTTGTGGTAGTATGAATTTATATAGAATACATTTGCTTCTCTTGGATGTCATTGATACAAGTGACACTAGAGCTACTTTACTGCTCAACAATGATTATCAACATTTACACTTGTGGAAATCTTTTGCTGTTATCAATTTTGGGCATCACGGGCCAAATGATATCCCTTTGGACATGCCGTCTTGTGAAGAGCACGGAAAGCAGAGAAAAAACACAAAAGCAAGAGAAAGCCATTTCAGTACTGTTTTAAAGGTAACAAATATAACATTAACCTAATCCTCTGGAAAATACTTCTTAAACAGCTGTCAGTAGAAAAAAATTCAAAACATGTTATAAAGCCATGAAAAAAAGCCTTCCTTCATCATCTTACGAATAAAGACTCATGCATATTCTGCAAAGCAAAACAGCAAGGAATCGGGCGGGGCAGTAAACCTGGGAAGAGTTGAGGACAATTGGCTGGGTGATGAGTGTGTATATTTTTGAACCTAACCAATTCTTTGCCACATGTCTTTAAAATGTAACTGATCAAAATATTTCAAATTCCTTGCTTCACATTGATCTAAAAATGGCGACACTGAGGATATAGAAATTTTGTTTGTGAAAGTCGTTGAAAACTGATCATTTCAGGGGCTTCAAATTGGCAATTTCATAATGACAACTTGATGTAGAGATCATGTGGACATGGAACTGACATGTGGCCAACTAGTTTCCTTATTAGACCAACTAATTTTGTTCTTATTAAAAATGCCAATGTGATTGACTTTCTCTTTAAATTCTTCACTGTGATTGAAGACCACTCCATATATACATCATTGAGAAATGCTGTTAACACACGGACAGACAAGACAGTAACAGTCTAGTGGCTTTTGTTATGCAGCACAAATATTAAAGGAAAAAAACAACTCAGCAGTGTTGCCTGGGACTTTAACATTTCATACACATACCATCCTTTCTTTTCCAAGACCCTTAATTTAAAACTCCAATAATCCTGTCTAAGCCTTATAAAATAAATACTTGTAAAGCTTGTAAATTAGATGTTGAAGACATTTATGGAGGCAGTGTGAGCTTTAATTTGAGAGACGTGTCAATGAAACCTCCATTATCAATAACAAATGGTTATGATAATTGCTTATTTTCTCAGGACCCTTGAAGCAAAATGAATAGAAATCAATTTTCATCTTGAAAATCATTTACTACTTTATCATCAGTAAATACTTTGCTTTTCACAAATAACTAACTACATAATGTGCTTTCCTAGGAAACCACCACCAATTTCAAATCTCAATGAAATTTTAGTTTCATAGGAAATGTGGAGATGAAAAAAGAAATGATGAGTATGTTTGACCAAGTTATGAGAACTATGTCAATATTTGTTTGCTAAAATATTTTTAAGAATAGACAAATAATTCATGATGCTACTATTTTAAGGTAAAAATAAGGTTATGTAAATGAAGATTTAAATGGAAAGGGAATAATACATATTTTGTTCTTCCTTTTTGCAAACTGGTATATGGGATTCTTTATAAGTAAAGTATTTGGAAATTTTGTAGTTAAAACTTCCCTCAGAAATGAAATTGCATATTTAATCTACTGATATGAAATGCAGATCAAACTACTGATAATCATGTTCCATGTATATAAATACACATGATGTTTAGGCAAGTAGTAGGAGAAAATTCAATTAAGAAAAATACTGACTTATTCTGGCAATATGCAATAGAAAGAATACAGAATAGAGCAAAAGAAAAAAGGTCATATAATCTCTGATTAAAAATAATGAACGTAAAATGAGAATTATAGTAATTAGTACTTCATGTTACAGATTCTTCTTCAAATTTTTGTATAAACACTGACAGTGTTTTATAGGCACAAGGAAATAATTAGGATAATGTAGATTATTACAGAAGAAAAAATTTTTATTGCTAACAAACATTGCAGAATTCCTTTTTTTTTTGGCCGGGGCTGGGTTTGAACCTGCCACCTCTGGCATATGGAGCCAGTGCCGTACTCCTTTGAGCCACAGGCACCCTTGCAATATTCCTTTTATAAGAATCAGTTGAGTATTGAGTAAAAGCTCTACCAACTCTTGCAAGTATTTGATGAGATTGAGACTTTTTTTTTTACCCTTGCTATATAAAGAAGGCTACTTTCTTTCCCCAATATATTGCAACTAGTATGAATAATTCAGGAAACAATAAGAAAAACAACTCACAGCTAACGTGGTACTTAAGCGATTGGACCAATAAAAATCAAATTAAATCATTGAAAAGGCAGGCTTAGACCTCCTTAAAAAGACAGTGGCCTACCATAATTTAAGCACTTTTTCATGAAAAAACCTCATTCAGTTTCCTACAGATTTTGCACAGTTCATTCCATGGAAATACTTTCAGGGAAATAGAGAAGAAGGCTGTGGCGTAGGGGTTTCTCATTCCTCCTCTGTGCAGCCCAGCAGCTCCGACCGCAACGTGATTCTTCCATACCAGGACCAAGGAAGGATTCTTATGTGCCGTGCATAGATGGGAGGGTCAATGACGTTTTTCCTGTGGGTGTCATTGTCAAAATTGCCCTGGAAAACCTAATAAAGAAGAGCAAAAAATGTCAACCATACAGGCCTTTTTCTTTTGGAACTGTCATTTTCTTGTTTGAACTATTTTTCCCAAACATGATGTTCTTATTAATTTCTAACTTCTTTATTTTGATTTTCATTTTTCAAAATATATTACAGATTCTTCTGAATTATTATTCTAAATTAAAATATAAATTGATGGTTGATTTAAAAGGTTAAATGAGGCAAAATTGTCTAATGCAAGAATACCCAAGTCTACCATTTTTGTCTGCCTGTCTTCATATATATATTTTTTAAAAAATGTAACACATTTATTGCTTTGATTATCCCACAGGCTGACACTAGTTAGGCAGCTTGCTGAAGGTGTTTTCTTCCAAGGAATGGCTCAGGGGGTTGCAAGAACTCCCATCATCCTCAGCATACAGCTTCCACGTCAACAAGGGCCGGGGCAGGGAGAGCAGGCAGCTTGTGCAGGATGTTTGGAAGAACAAATATGGAAGCAGCTCCCATCATTCCCGTACACCATTTCTCAGTGGCTTTTGCTTAGTTATCCTCACATAAAGAAAAAAATTAACCCATCCCCAAAGGAGGCAACCACATCAATACTGTTTTTTAACTCGTTTTCTTTTTTGTTGAGTCATCCATTAATTACTAGATCCATACAACTCTGTTGTCATCATGCTAATCTTTCACATCTGATGCTTGGCATATGACTGTGTTTCTGTATCTGTTAAGAGCTTTTTGGGGAGCCTTTCATGGTTGTTCTTTCCCCTTTAAAAAACTTTTATAATAACTTTGACAAATGCCTACATCAGGACAATACAATTAAAACATTGGTATCACATTAGAAATTCAGCTAAATCTTAAACTTTGGGGAGCGGCTTAGCGTCTGTTCCTCAGCGGCTATGGTGCCAGCCATATGCACTGCAGTTGGTGGGTTCGAACCCAGCCCAGGCCTGCCCAAACTATAGTGGTGGGCGCCTATAGTCCCAGTTACTTGGGAGGCTGAGGCAAGAGAATCACTTAAGCCCAAGAGTTTGAGGTTTCTGTGAGCTGTGACGCCATCGCACTCTATCGAGGATGACATAATGAGATTGTGTCTCAAAAAAAAAATGGGGAGAAACTGAGGTACCTATACTATTTAGTCTTTACTTGAAGATTTCACCATTTTTCTCCTGTATAGATTCTGAACATTTCTCATTAATTTCTGACTATAGTATAATCTATATTTTTGTTTTAGCTTAGCTAGGATAGTGAAATCTCTTCAAAGTTTTCTCTATAAACTTTGTGAGGTGTCTTATAATTGGAAGATGATTTCTCTTCCTGTTTGAGATAAAAAAATATAACTATGTGGCCAAAAGGAAAATAAGATGCCCCAAATTAAAAAAAAAAAAAAGAAACTCCATCATTACATAACTGAATATTTAACCCCTATCTTTGAACATTTTGTAATTAAAGATAATGTTTTAAAAATGGCCCTCTAGAATAAATTGGTTCAGTCTTGTGTGGTTACAAGTTCCCCTCCCTGGAAAGAGAAAAATAAACATAGTCTCCTCTGAGCAGTTAGATGGTACAGAAGCAGTGGACAAGATTGGCTGGCTGGTCTCTGTGCAGGTGCCACTGGCCTGTCTAAATGCACGTTGATTTCCCAGACATTTTCCCCCCAGCTCTGTCATGCTTTGACCAATCATTTTCAATCATTCTGGATTGAAATGTGTTACTATGTAACAGTGTATCTGTTAACAAAAGTTCAGGTGTACAGGACACACTAAACACTCACCAAAAATCTCTACAGAGATTGTCACTGCAACATCAGAAAATAAGCTCTGGTTTGCTGACATTCTCTCTGACATATGACGCTAGATTCACATGCTTCACCGAGATTGTGGTGTTACATTAAAACGGGATCTAAAGTCCAATTTTGTAGCCCTGCTAGTGAATTTAATGTACATCCCTGGGATAATGGAGTTTAAATTCATTAACTTTCATTGCAAGATCTATAACAGCCCAAATATAGTTTAATATCCTTCTTGGGAAAAAATATAGGAACAAACAGTTTTCTCATAAGTGCCTGTTCTTTAGAACATGTTGCAATAAAGAACTATCAACCCAGAAAGCATAAGTTGAATTACTGGTTCTACTTATATTTATAACATAGAATATGTACATGGAAACTATATCAGCTCTGAAATTGCATGCAACCCTGAACTTTCTGAATATCTGGAAATTAGATGTGTGGATGCTCATTTAAAAAAAAATAAGTGAAATTTCATAAAACAGGCCAATTTATAAAACAAAAGTGCTCCTAGAAAAAGAAAGCAAAATCTATGTTGGAATCACCCAATACATGTCTAAAGGGGTGGAAAATACACTTTTATTTTTGGAGGTCTCTTGGTGATGACACGGCACAGAACAAAACGCACACGTGCTAACTCCAGGATGGCATTTTGTGCTTGCCGTGTAAACATGTTGGCTGTGTTGCTCCTAGTCTCCAGCATTAATAAGACCCTGCATCAGAATGTAAACATATGGTGATGTCATGTTTCTTGTCTCCAGCATTAGGAAGACCCTGCTTAAGAATGCCGTTTTAACATTTTTACCTGGCAAAGGAATGCCAACACCATATTTTAGTCAACGTTATAAAGTTTGTGACATTCTAGGGAAGTGATTTCACATGCACAGGGTAGAGACAGAAGCCCCTTGACTTAAATGCAAGTCTGAAAATGCTAATGGGGAAGATGAAATCTCCCTCTAAAAAGCAAAACTTTTATATGAGAGAGACACAGTTGGATTTAGAAATGTTTAGAAAAAAGAATGCATGAGTTTCCATTTTGGGAGGAGGCTAATTAGCTCATGACAAGTTGGCTGATGTATTCAAACATGATAATGCTTTCGGGGCTCTCAGGCTGTTCCTAACATATGGGGCCTGAAGAAAAAGGCACTCAAGGTACTTTGCAAAGGCTTCCGTAATTATAACCAAAGAGAAGATAAGGGAGAAAAATACAGCTCCCTCAATGAAGCTGAGGTCTTGAATTTTTGTTTCCACATGTTAACTCTCCTGTGCTGCTAGGTAAAATTCCAATCAGAGTCTGGTGAGGATTCAAATACTCTATCAACACAGAGAGAATGGCAGGTAAAATAAAACATTAAATGTTGCTTCCAGAAACATTTTTTTACATTGTTTGTAAGACAGGACTTGTCATTCTGTGTTGGAGACCAACATCTTTTCAGGCCAGTGCAGATGTCATAACAGGAGGCTGCCAAGAACCACGGAGGAAGGCAAGATCATCCTCTGTGACAAGGCTGGGACTGTTTCAGCTTCTTTCAGCAGTCATGAAATAGGGCGCTAAATATTGAAGAATCCTTTGGGAATTTCTTGCGCATACTATTTCTTTAGGGAATTATATGATTCAGGAAAACGCACTCTTTTCAAATTGCCCTAAATTGAGCTCATTAAAAGTTTTAAAGCGATTTCCTTTGTTCTAACCTTTTGGAATTTAAGTTCACATCATCCAGAAAGCTAGTGGTTCTCAGTATTTCTGTCCAGCCTCCCTTAGCTCTTCAAACCCAAAGAGTCGGTATTTTAGTGAGATCTCAAGTGACTCCCACTTCACCCCTCTGGCCTTTTGATCACCCCCTGACAGATTTCATTCTCTCTCCTCTGATATGTGGAGACTATGACCACATCTGGGGATCCAGACATTGTGGAAATACAAAAGTGAATGAAACAGTCTCAAGTCTTGGCTGCTGTTTGCACTGGCCTTGTTAACAGCGCCTAGCATACCACCGATGTTACTGCCTACCTCTCTACCCTGACCTGAGGGTCTTAAGGGACAGAGGACAAAGCTCCAGATCCATTTCCCAAGGGTCTCACATGTGTGTGTCGGTGTGTGGGAGTCAGGAGGTGGAAGCTAATTCTTTCTGTAGTATACATAATTTCAATTATTCATTCTTTTACACATATAGAGTGCCTACAGAAAAGTTACATAAGAATAGTCTTTATAGCTCTGATCCTTGCAAAACCCTGTTTTTATTTAATTTTACCCATATAAAGAAGGAACCTGAGACTAAGAAGATAATTCAGAGGTCTGCTGGCATTGGCTTCCCTCTCTAATAACAGTTATTTACGACATGAAAGTTTCAGCTTATCTGTGGCAAGCTTCAACACAAAAGAGCAGGTAGGCATTTGCACAGTTTGATATCTTTATAGTACGTTGAAATAGCTCTCTAACGTCAATGTATTAATCCTAGTGCTTTATTTGCAATGAGCATAGGACAAATACAATCATTGAAAGAATCTTTTGACATACTTAAAGTAACTAACAACAAACCTTTCAAAAATTAAATCTCAATGCTCCAGGAAAAACATCTACGGGTCATTAAAATCTCTCATGTTCATGATTTTTACACTTATCATCAGCTTGACTGTATTACCCTCTGGTTTAATCATGAATCAGTGAAAATGTAAATTATTTGGAGTTAGAATGTAGTCCATATAATGAGCAGTTCAAAGACACAGCATACCTTTACTGTGAATGCAACTTCTATTAATGCGGTCTAAAATTTAAAACTATTATATTACATTTGGGGCTACAGCTGATTGATTTATGGCCAAGTAAACTTTATTTTTTTCACAGCATTGCTCTGAAGCCATAATTTTCTCTTTTTTTACTTGAATCTTACTTATAAAGTATCTGTTTATACATCACGTGTATCTAATATCAGATTATAGTTCAGCATCATAAACTCATTTTTATACTTAATATTAATATTACTTACATTTTTTAGACCGTCACGGATTTAGAGATACAACTTGAGTTGATGCTTTAAGTCTATGTTCCCTAACCCCTGGGCTGTGGATCAGCAGTGGTTTGGTCTGTGGCGATTGCCGCAGGGCTCATGTGTGCGATTACAGGGTTCATGTGTGTTTACAGCCGCTCCCCATAACCGGCATCACTGCCTGAGCTCCACCTCCCGTGAGATCAGGAGTAGCAGCAGATTCTCACGGGTGTGGAAACCCTACTGTAAACCAGCTGGGAGGCATCCAGGGTGCTCATTCCTCACGAGAATGTCACGCCTGATGATCTGAGGAGCTGCAGCGGTGATGCTGCTGCTGGGGAATGGTGCAAACACAGAGTATTGTTGCAGAGAGGTTTGTGCAGAGACCATAACAAACAGTAATAGATCAAAACCCTGCCATGAGTAGCAAGTGACAATGAAACTGCACCTGCTGCAGCTTTAATTCAGAATCCAGCGCTTCTTTTCCCCATGCACAGCTGCCCACTATTTTATTTATCTCTTTTGCATTGGGAACTTGTCTCAGTCACAGCTTTGTTAAGCCCACAAGCTAACTTCACAAAAATAAGTAAAAAATAAATGTTGCTGAAGAGTTTCTTTGAAAAGAGGAAAGTCCCAATGAGGAGATAGCAGAAGACTCCAAGACTACCAACAAAATGAAAGCTTTATTTAAAAGAAAGGACCAAGCGTCCTCCTTAAATGACAGGTTCATTGTAACAGGTGATTGACATTTATCAAAGCCCCACTGGTAACAAGGTCAGACAATTAAGTTTGGAACTCATCCTAAAAAAAGTGCTGCATCCCTTATCTCAGTGGTTCTCAACCTGTGGGTCGTGACTCAGAGGAACTGTATTGAAGGGCCATGGCATTAGGAAGGTTGAGAACTGCTGCCTCACCTCGTTGCTGAATATCACCACGGTCACTTTAAAGTGACTTCTTCTTGGGGAGCTATGCACTGGTGCCAGCATCTAGTCCACCTGTCACAGTGCTTTTTCCAGTAAGAGTTCATGAATGTAATTGTTGGACCTCATATGATGACAGCTCTGATGTCCATTTCAGAAAAAAGAATTCTAAAAATTGCTTTGCAGGGTGAACTAGGTGCTGGTATTGGTGCACAGCTTCCTAGGGGGAGTACTTTGACGGTTGACCAAATTCAGCACTTTTTCTAGAAGGAGTTCTGGTGACCAGCTATCCCATGAAGCAATGAACCTTCAAAACTGCCTAGCCACATGGAGACCAAGCACCCTGCATTAAAAGACAAGCCTTGGAGGTTTTCAGAAGAAGCACGAACATAAAGAACAGAAACAATTATTAAAGGCCCGCCGTCCTCAAATGTGTCTGCGCTGAGTCTCAGTAGCCAACTGAGAAGCCCTCTGCTCCCGGTGAAGAGCTGATCCTGCCTGCTGCCTTAGCGTGAACTTCCAGGATAGGCTGCAGGTCCCAGCTAGCACGTGTTCCCCTTCCGTCTAGTACCATAGTGAGATTAATTGGTAAGACAGCAGGAGACCGAGGAACAACTGTTAGAGAGGATGAGTGAGTCACCGAGACGTCTACTGACGTGACAAGGGAAGGCTTGTTTATGTGACGTATTTTCAGGAGGATGTGCGTGAGGTTGTGTGCACTTTTGTCTAACCAATAGCACAGTCCCAGAATTGTTCACTCTTTGAATGATTCCCTATCAGGAAAATGGAGTTGGTCATTTTGTGTCTGGACATGCTTGGACGAAGCAGCCTCCGTGGTTGGATCACTCCTCGGTTTCATTTCCGGGCTCACAGAGGTCACTTCTGAATGTGAGTCTACACACTGTGTCACCCAGAGAGAAATGCTGACTAGCTGAAGAACGTCACCTGAACTAGACAACGTTTTGTGGATGTGCTTAAAATTATCCGCACATTAAGGTGCCTGTCCTTAGCTCAGCTCTGTTCGCATAGCTCTGGGAGGAGGTAGACCCAGGGCACACACGTGTTCTCTTACACGCACACGTGACACAGATTTCTAAAGATGGCTAACTGGCCAGAGTTTCCAAGTTATAAGAGCTGCTCTTGAGATTTGTTTTACAAAAACAGTCACCACTGGCAGCACATTTCAGTGACACAGAGTGTGTCTCAAAACTTACTTGTGTGACACAGTCAACCTGCTCAACGAGCTTTATCTGTCACTTTTGGGGAGAATGTGTTCAACTCGGCAGATAAAGTGGCTGCATTCAAAACCAAATTGAATTATGGGAGCAACTGAACACTGGGATGTTTTTCTTTTTTTGATACAGAGTCTCTCACTCCATGACCCTAGCTAAAGTGCTGTGGCATCAGAGTTCACAGTGACCTCAAACTCTTGGGCTCAAGTGATCCTCTTGCCTCAGCCTCCCAAATAGCTGGGGCTACAGGCACCTGCCACAATGCCCAGCTACATTTTCTGTGCATTAGAGTCAGGGTCTCACTCTTGCTCATGCTGGTCTCAAACTCCTTAGCTTGAGCAGTCCACCTACCTTGGCCTCCTAGAGTGCTAGGACTACAGGTATGAGTCACCGCACCTGGCCTGAACATTGGTATTTTTGGCATGTTTTAAACATTAGCAGAGAATGTGGAGAAGACTGAGACAGGAACACCTTTCTGCTAGCTGGAGCATGATCACCTGCCCGAGCTTTTAGAAGAGTTTGAGCTTTACTTCCCAACCACAAAACACTTCTGAACTGGGAAGAAATGGATCCATGACCCATCTGTGAATAAGCCAGGTGAATTGACCTTGTCCACTTTAGAAGGGGATGTACTTGTGACAGCAAATGAAGGGGGCCTTAAAGGTATGGTTGAGAAAACTTCAAATCTCTTTACCCTCTGGATTAAAGTCAAGACGGAATATTCTGAGATTCCCACAAAAGCACTGAAAAACAGTTCCCCTTTTATAATGTCCTATCTTCGTGAGGAAAGGTTTCATGCAGTGATAGCAAACAAAATGGGATTACAGTGTGGCGTAGACAGAGGCAACACACTTCAGAGAGAGAAGTAGAGACAGAAGCCACTGTCTCTCACCATCCCAGATGGGACCACCTACTTGCAGGAAAGCGCCCACTGATTCTGTGTTATTGTTAGTTGTATATTTATTTCATTGTATATTACAATGCAATGGTAATAGAAATAAAGCACACAATGTAATGTACTTGAATCATCTGAATCACCTGCTCCTGGGTGGAAGCATTGTCTTCCATGAAACTGGTGCCTGGTGCCAAAAACGTCAGTAACCCCTGCTTTAAGTGAATTAAAGCTTATGAAAATGTTCATGGAATTAGTATGTGTGAATGAAATAAAGCATATTATTTTTCTATTTGAATAGGGTTTGGCGAGAGTCCTCATTTTTTTCTAAATCTCATTTTTTAATTTAATCACGTCAATAATATTTCAGGTTACTCTACAATTTAATTTATATTCACTTTGCCCTATGTTGAAGCACTTAAAAAATCAAAAATCAAAATTTTTCCTTAAAAAGTAAATATTATTAAAATATATAGAAAATTATTTTTTAAAATTTCTTTTAGTGGCATAAATTTGTATCCAATTTAAAAATCTTATTGGAAGTTTTGCTTGTATGAAACTCCTGTTAGGGACTGACTATAAAAAGGTTGAAACCAAAGTTGAATTCTTTTAGCCACCATAGCTCCTGCTGTTATGCAGGAAACTCAATTTTCTAAGAAAATTTACCAGCATCCTGAAACCATTTCATGATTAAATGGCTGGTATATCATTCTTGATGGTTTTCTCTGCAATCAATTCCACTAAACCAATGAAACTCTATAACAAAATTAGTCTAAACATGAGTACATTCTTCTGGATGTAATAAGGAAATAAGAAACTAGTTTTCAAGTAAATTCCAATATTCTAGAAAATGTTCCTTTGGAAAATAGTGCATCTTGAGAACTATATTCTAAGAGGGTCACACACACACAAGCTAGCAGATTATGTTAATAAGAAACATCTGTAGAAGAATGAGCTGGGGTATCAGACTTCTCTATAGGACATTTCAACAACACTGTAGCAAACGTCCTCATTGACAGGGAGGAACAGAGAGGAACAGAGTGTCTTCCCTCCCAAAGCATCCTGAGTAGAGCCATTCCCTCCAAACTTGCAGACTAAGTAGGTCACAGTTCACTAAAATAATCCGTCAGCAGGTGAACATGTCTGTATGTAGTGAAATGAGATGAAATTCAACCTAAATGTATACATGGGACTTTAAAGTGGAGCAACAGATAGTAAGAAAGTTGCATGTCCCAATTTGTGAACATATAATGTGTATAATACACAGGTAAGAGATCAAATGCAAAAATGCCATTAGCTAAACCTATTAAACAATCACTCTGTCTTCAAAAGGAGATGATTACTTTATTTTCTTTGCAAGTAAGATATAGCAAGACACATTTTTTTTTTTTTTTGAGACAGTCTTACTTTGTCATGCAGACTAGAGTGCTGGGGCATCATAGCTCACAGCAACATCAAACTCCTGGGCGCAAGTGATCCTCCTGCCTCAGCCTCCTGAATAACTGAGACTACAGGCATGCATCAGCATGCTGGACTAATTTTTCTATTTTTAGTAGAGATGGGGGTTCACTCTTGTTCAGGCTGGTTCAAAACACATTTTAATACTGAGTTTGTTTGTCTGGACTCTCCTGAAATAAACAGCTGACTGTTAAATCTTTTCCTAGCGAATTTTCTTCTGCAGAGTTCTGGGTGTGTCAGCTCCAGTATAGACAAAGTATTTGCAGACTCACATCATTCCAGTGATCAGTATACAGTCCATGCAACTTCATGTAATGCAAATGTACTATAAAAGATTAATGGTGCTCAAAGAGAAGTTGAGCTTCTGCCCTCAGTTCCTTCAGAGCAATCTCTAAGTCCTTGGAAAGCCCTGTCTGCTAAGAGCATCTTTCTTTACCTGGAGGGCTTGAGGCAAACCAGATAGTCTTATGACCACATTGTGATTTACAGTGGGGGCTTTGGGTCAGCTTGACCCCTGGAGGAGATGGAGACTAAGGTCAGCTGCACAGATGGTCACCTGTGTGTATGTGACTAAGCTCCAATTACAAGTGTGGACTAAGGCTAATGTGAACTTTCTGGTTGGCAGGACTCCAGGCTTATTGCTGAGAGAAATTAGCACGCTTCAAGACTCCAGCAGGAAGGGGAGACTGAAAGCTCATGCCAGGAACTCTCCTGAACCTTGTCCCATATGCCTCTCCCCTTGGGTGATCTGTATTTCTTTCTTTTCACTGTCACAACCTGTCTCTGAGCATAGTACTTTTAAATCTGTCCTGTGAGTTCTAGTGAAGTGTCAAGCCTGAGGGTGGTCTTGGGGAACTCTGAACATGCAATCGCTGTGGAAGGGCCACAGGTTTCAGGGAGGTATTTTTGATATTTTTAACACTGACAGTTGGAAAGGAATCTCAACTGGCTGAAAGGGCTACGTCTAAAACTTTCCCAACATCATGCCCAGCCTGTGACAGATATTCAGGCTTCAAAATCAATTGCAAAATTCCTCCCTTTTCTGATTATTTGAGTAAATCTTGGCATGACAATCCACTGAAATTTACTTCCTTTGGCCACAGTTACATGTTCTAACCTGTCCAGTCTCAGGTTCTGCTCTCTCTCGTTACCTGCTCTTCTTATTTTTAATTTCTGGATGATATTTATTGTCACGAACATAACATAATAAACACATCAAACAACTACTTGTTCTAATATTTCAGTAATGAAAACGTCAACGTCTTGATTCTCCTGCATTTCTTTAATCTCAAAAGTAACAAGCTGAGCTAGGAATTGCTAAGATACAAGTGACCCAGAGGGGAGGCAGAGGGGCTGGGGCAGGAGAGCCACCTCCATGACTGCATGTACTGTTTCCTTGTACAATCTTGGTTGCAAGTAGCTGTAGAACTGTCAGTTTTTTAGAAAGACACCAAAGAGACTCTTTTTAAAAATCTGATGTTCTTATTACCTTTTATTATTAGGACCCTGAGGACAAGACCCTGTGAAAACCAAGACAGAAGATTCTAACTCTGTGGACTGCTATTTTCCCTCTGCCGAACTCACTGGGATTTAGCACGCACAGTCTGAAAGCCAGTTGGGAGGACATGCCACTGTATTTAATGTTTTTTATGAGGAAAGTCTCCTTAAGTAACAAGAATATCCAAGAAATATATCATATAAGATGATTGCCTATAAAGATTTATGGAACATAAAATATGCCATTCTAAACTGTGGCTATATATTTAAACTATCTGCCTTCTAGTACTCAGATTTTGACTGCCATAGAAATATTGCCACAAAAAAAAAAAATAGGATGCAAAAATCACCTGCTTTTCAAAGGTATCTCCAGGAGATATTATCATGAGTAGTCAGAGATCCTATTTATTTCTTGTTAGTCTAACATCAGAAATGTAGAAATACCTTTCCTCTTTTCTACAAAAGTACGGAACAACCTGTCTCTGTATTGAAACTCAAAGCTCATCTCTCAAAATATCCTCCTAAATCATGCTGGGCATTTTCCATTTCATCAGAACAGTTTGTAGGCTGCCTCTTATACCTTCACATAAAAATAATGTGGTAGAGGAGAAACTGCTGTCTTTGGTAATTCTCAGTCTACATTAGGAAACTTGTCTTTACTCCAAGTCTCTTTGAGGAGTTTCATCCAGTCCCAATCAGAAATGACTTACTGCTGAGCTCCGTATCCACGCACCCAGAAGTGACACAAGCGCTCACCCATGCGTCTTCTAAGATAGACTGATGATAAGGAGAAAAGGTGTTAAAGAGTAAGAGAAAATACTCCTGGGGGCCGGATGACTAGGTGGCAAAGTAGGGTCTCAGAGCTGAATCAGGGTGTACAGACGTGCACGTGAGTTTGCACCATGTAGGCAGAGAAGGGAGGGGCTCTTAATCCTCTCTCCTGGGTGTCCTTACCAGTTAATCTGGTTTAGCTGGAAGATCTGGGATATCTTAATTGGAGACAAGGTCACCAGATCGAGTGTTTGCAATGTATTTATACTAAAGAAAATTCATAGTGAAGAAATTCAAATTGAACTGGGTGTCCTGTATTTTTATTTGTGAAACCTAACGATTCTGAATGAAGAACATAGGGAATCCCGGGCCTCAGTTGAGCAGATATAAGTTTGCTTTGGACTGAGCTAAGTAAATACTGGGTCTTTTTTTTCTTAATCAATTGAGGGACATATTCATTATTAAAACATACTTGACATCTTCATACCTGTGTCAGAAAGGAAAAGTCATATTACTTATACATATTGGAGTTCAAGTAAAAGGAGAAAAAGAAAAGAATGAATTTGTTAAATAAAAGTAATATCATTTCTACTCTTATAAAAAGGCTTTCTGTTAAGGATCATTAACTATCAAACATCTCATTTACGTGTTCAAAATTAATTTTATTTCTAGCTTTATTGGAAATAAGGAAATTAGTTCTTATTTTTATCCTTCTGAAGTCTGGTCCTCTGTTCTTAGCTTCAGAAAAACTGGAAGGAAGTCTCTTCATGAAAGTATAATTACTGAATCTATATATATATATTTTTTTTCTTCTTTTTTTTTTTTAAGACTCTGTCTTACTTTATAACCCTCTGTAGAGTGCTGTGGCATCACAGCTTATGGCAACCTCCAGCTCTTGGGCTTAGGCAATTCTCTTGCTTCAGCCTCCCGAGTAGCTGGGACCACAGGCACCTGCCACAACGCCCGGCTATTTTTTGTTGCACTTTGGCCTGGGCCGGGTTTGAACCCACTACCCTCAGTATATGGGGCCAGTGCCCTACTCACTGAGCCACAGGTGCCACCCCTGAATCTATATTTTTAAAGGTTATTTTTAATTACTTTGTGCCTCAAATTACCCCATAAGCTTAATGATAATGAAAAGTGTCTTGCTTCTTTAATAAGGTCCCCCAAGGGGGCTTAGTAGGGATGAATCTGTCCCAAGAGTTTGCCACGTAAATTGATATGTTTTCTCTTAGATATTCAACAGAAACAAATTTATGTGAAAAGAACAATGCATTTTATAGGGTGTGGCAGATTCAAAAATCTTTTTAAAGCTTCTCATAAACATAGACAATACAAAAGGCATTTTAAATTCTTTTTCAGATTTAAACTATGAAAAAGTAGGGTAAGATGGGAACATTAATTAAATCATTTTGGAAGTCATTAAAGGAGAGACTTGTAATTGCTGCCATATTACAGCTGATGGTGTGGCGGTGGATAGTAAAAATGACTTATGTACCATGTGGAACTAATATCCTTAGGCATATTTATACCCTCAAAATATACTATAGTAAACAATCAAAGTATTAGCTGTTTGCTTGTTACCTAGAAATGAAATGGGTTCAAATTTTTTGTTAGATATTAGTCAACGGGATGCATAGTTTCACCAATAAAAACAATGACATGGTTTCGGTCATACTTAGGTTGATGAAATACTCATTTTCCAGGGAGGAAAGAAAACCACCAGATTCCTTTGTTTTTTTTTTTTTGAGACAGAGCCTCAAGCTGTCACCCTGGATAGCAACCTCCAATTCCTGGGCCCAAGCGATTCTCCTGCCTCCACCTCCCAAGCAGCTGGGACTACCGGCACCCGCCACAATGCCCGGCCATTTTTTGGTTGCAGCCGTCATTGTTGTTTGACTGCCCAGGCTGGATTTGAACCTGCCAGCTCAGGTGTACGTGGCTGGTGCCTTAGCCCGTTGAACCACAGGCGCCGAGCCAAAACCACTAGATTCTTAGCCAACAAGATTCTGTAAACTTTTCTAAGAACAATATTAATCTGATTTTTCTCAGCTGTACTTTCCCTGCTTTCATCAGTTTCCTCTTTGCCTTTCAATGAATAATAACATACTTCATTTTAAATAATTTATGGTAGTTTGATAGCCTTCATTATCTAAGACTAATTAATATTTTTCATATGTTAGCATTTTTAATCAATGCATAGAGTCATAGTGGAATAACACTTAATGATTCTTCACAGTAGTTGTACAAGCATGACTTAAATAAAGTATAAGAAAGCTTTGTCCATGGTGGAATGTTGTCTTTACACATTTATGTATGTCTAATAATAAGCCCAAAATAATTATGAAATATTCACAGTTTTCACTGTAGACATTTTCACTGATTTATTAAGTGGTTTTCCTGACGAGTGATGGAAAACTGGGAAGATAAAAAGAAATTTTAAGTTTTTTGGCATTTTAACATTGAGAAAATTGATGTATTAAAAGTATATAACAATAAAACAAACTTTTATTATTTTTCTTTCATGAACATTTTACTTTTATAACTCTGCTATATAACATATTCCTTGTGCTTTTCACACACATTTTTTTCATTTTGGAAGAAACATCTTTTAACTAGAAAAACTATATGGTTGCATATTTTAAGGCAGCATAGCTAATTCTCTGAAAAGAATGAAGGTCTGTCTACATTTTGGTGAATTAACAACCAAAAAGAACAAACATAAATTAATTCCTCATTATTGTATTACTCTGAATTTTTTCTTTTTCCAACTTTCTGAAAATGATGTCTTACAGCCTGGGTATGAGAAGTTATAGGTCACTAAAGAACGGTCACACGAGGGACAGACTTTGTATTCCCTGTCCCCAATCCACTCACCAATCGGAGACTTTTGTGGGCTTTGTGCTGGATGTTTGTTTGTTTCTACCATCTGATGGTGTGTTATCAGACAGCGTGTTATCTGCTTAGGCTTTTTGTTTTCTAACATAGAAGGTTTAAAAATCCAAATACCTTCAAGAAAATTATATGTTTCACTGGCCAAGTTATTTTACATGGCCAGTAGTTAACATTAGAAATGTGAAATAGCATACAAAGTTGGTTTTTTTTTTAAGAAATGTCAAAATCGATCCTTGAGGAAGAAAAAAACTGGCTTTTAATTAATGTCTCCAGATAAACTAAATTATTAAAATTAATTGAAGTTCTTAACATAAAATGGCTTCTGATTGTTTCCATGGCCAGCCTGTCACTCTGGCTTGTGTTTTATTTTCAGCATTGACTGATGCTCCATTGTACAATAATAGAACGTATATAATTGCACGAGGTTCCAACCTCCTCTCTGCTCATGTCTATAACATCAGCCCTACTTCTGGTTCAGCCCTCCCCCTCCTTCTCTTCCTGTCTTAGCCGCTTCTTTATCCCAGGTTCAAGAACAAACATCTTTTGGTAGGTAGGACACTTGGCGCTCATGCTACACGTGGACATGAAGCAGAGTCTTCCTTGTTGCGGATCCAGCCGCCTATTTGTCTCTGGGCTTGCATCTCACCTTGTTTCTAACCTTGGATCCGCAACTTCACAACTGATTCTGAAACATCAGTCCCCAGTATGTTTTCCTCTGTGTGCTTCAATAACTGGAGTTACACCGTGCATTGCTGATAATGTTTTATTTTCTGAATTCAAATTTAATTGGGGTGTTCCTTCCCAATTAGGTCAGGCAGCTCTAGGCAAGCAAACCATTTTCACTTTGCTGAACTGATTTTCCTGTACTTGGACATTTCCTGAGATATGGCTCTCTTAGGCAGAGACCTTAGCAAAATACACAGGTTCCCTGTTCTATTTTTGGCAAGAGCATGAATTATCAAAGTTATGTGGAAGGGCATGGTAGTGGTCATGCCTATAATCCTATCACTTCCAGAGGCTGAAGCTAGAGGATTGCTTGAAGTTAGGAATTTGAGATCAGACTGGGCAATAGTGGACCCTGTCTTTATAAAAAAACCAAATTACATAGTTGAGTGTGGTGGTCTATGCCTGTAGTCCTACCTACCCCGGAGGCTGAGGCAATGGATTGCTTGAGCACAGGAGTCTGAGACTACAGTAAGCTATGATTGTGTCATTGTACTATAGTCTGGACAACAATGACCCTGTCTCCAAAAATAAAAAAATAAAATAAAATAAAATTTGCATAATGAACTATAGGATTCTCTTGAATGTGGCAATTAGTATACACAGTGCAATGTACTAAATGCGTATACATTACTCTACGTCAAAACACTAACTCCTATGGCGATGGTAGTAAGAGGTGGACATTTGGGATGTGATTAAGGTCATGAGAATCTCATAAATGAGATCAGTGCCTTTACGAAAGAGATCACAGACAGCTTGTTTGTCTCCTTTCTACCATGAGAAAACACAGCCAGAAGGCTCCACCTGTGAACCAGAAAGTGTGTCCTCTGGTTCTGAATCAGAGTTCCTTGATCTAGAACTTCCCAGCCTCCAGAACTATGAGAAATAAATTTCTGTTGTTTATAAACTACGCAGATTTTTTTTTTTGGTAATTGCAGCCTGAATGGACAAAGCTATTTACATCACAGAAGCAACTGAACTTCTTTATTTATGTGTTTTCACAAAATATTTTATGTCTGCTTATTATCAGCCTTCGTTCGGACTTGAACACACTTTCTCCAACGCTGCACTTAAAAATTCAATGTAGTTATTATTTTCTTAAAAAACGAGAGCATGGTGTTAGCTATTATCTCACTCTATTCACTCTTGTCCAGGGCTATTTAATATAATTTAAAAATGTAAAGGGTGAACTCACCACTGAACTTTACATTTTGCCAAAATATGAACATTCTGAGGTGTGTATCTTATGTAGGTTTGAAAACCTAACAAATCCATATTTATATGAATACAGACAATTATATATTCTTCACACCAACACATAGTCTAGTCATGCCCCATAAAGTTGAATAATGACACCGAAAAAAACTTCTAAATAACAGTTGATGGCAAAGGAGGTTCATTTAAATAACAATGTCCTTGTTTTCAGACAATGCTGAAACTATATCATTCTTCTCTTAGCGAAAGTTACTTACCCAGTAAACACTTAGGTAAATAAAATAAAGTGACCACATATGATTCTCTACCACATAGGGGGGGCACAATTTGCTATTATTGAATCCTCGCGTTTCAGATAAAGTTGTTTAGCTCTTGGAAATTGCTTTTATTCTGCAGCTTCCTTTCCTTCCCCAAGTGCCTTATTTCAAAACAGTAACAGGACTCTGATTGGGGGAACCTAAGGGTCTTTCTGTAACATGAAGAGAAACTGTCCTTGATCCCGCCCCTCAGAAACATGAGCTGCTCCCTCTTGAAACTAATTCATTCCCTCAGGTTTCTCTGGTCTCCTCCCCCCCCATCCTTATTCCCCAATCCTCCTGCCGCCTCCTCCTGAGAATTCCTTATCTGACTCCCAAGGAAGACATCAGGTTCTATGTTTCTCACCCAGATCAAATTTCAAAGAAAAGCGTGAATATTACTGACTATTCCTCTGACTTCTGCCATACCCAGCAGCATACTTCAAACTTTAAAATTTAATTTCAGCTCCCTAACACTGCCCACTTCAACAGGAGTGTCAGGAGGCTCCGTGGCATCTGTAATTACTGCTGAATTTGAATATATCCTTCAAAACAGATTACAGCTGTTGGCTATATGAGCAAGGATTGGTGATGTTGTTTCTATTTTTTTGCACTCAGGTTGAGAAAGAGGTTGGAAAGACCAGGGACTCCTTTCTTCTATTGGAGAATCATGGGCTTTTATGAGACTGGCATCACCTGTGTGCTACTTCTTCTCTAGAGTTATTTTATCAGATAATATACTTGGTGGATTAAATTTTGATTATTCAGAATAAGAAGGCTGAATCAAAGTGTTTCCACCTTATCCGAGTGCCTCATTAGACTGGCAGCTTTTGAGGCACTGCGTCATATTCAGATTTTTTTCTCCACGCAGTGGTTGGTTCACAGTAGGCAATAAATACCTGCTGAACACAATGAAATGAAGATAAATGGCAGCTCTTTGGAGATGCCCCCCCACTTGTCTGTGTTCTAAATTACTAGAACCTATGTGTATTTCAATTTCAATTTTGTCTAAATTGAATGTGCTTACTTTCTGATTTTTATAAGGAAATCGGCAAACTTATTAACGTCTTATTTTTGGAGACATTGATTCCCGTTGACTTCTACTGACTGACCAAATAGATGCTAAAGTCCTAGACAGAATTACAGTAAGTTCGATTCTGACTAGAAACTACAAAACTAAAGTTATTTTCAAAAATTTAGTTTTGGTTTTAGCATCAATTATGGTCCTCTTTCCAGACTTGTTAATTCTTCAGATTAGCTGGGGGTTCTGTAAACATTTAGACCTTTAGCTCCTCTCCTCTCAATTTGAGACAGCGTTCAGAAGTCTCTAATTTGGAACAAGCTCTCTTCGTGAGTGTTACGATTTGACAGTTTTGGTAACCACTGAATTAGTTCCCCAAGATGCTGCAGTATTTTTCATGATGAATATATGTCATTCATCTTTAAGGACCAACAAAGTCTTACTGAAAACAGGATTTTTTATTTTCTTTTATGGAAAATCTGAGCTAAGTATCAATTTTTTCAACTTATGCTTTTATAAAAGCCTGGATAAATTCAGGGAGAGGGGTGAAAAAGAATATTACCATCTTTTTTATTCCTCAAAGAAGAAAGCTCCAATGGTGTGAATTCTGGTTTATTTAAACACCATGACATTATGACTAATATACTGGATGAGAAAACCCATTTTCCATTCTAATTTTTCCATATAAGTATACTTCCTGAAATTTATTATTGTTTTACTTTGGCTTATACCCTGAAAAATTAAATACTGAAAGTGTCTGTCAAGTTTTGAAGTAAGTGAAGTAAAAAACAGCTCCAAGAGTATAAAACAAATGTCACTTTCATAAGACCAAAGGAACATTTGACTTTCAAATAAAGAATGTACCTGAATCCATGTTGTAGAGAAATAGAGACGTTAGTTTACTATTAAAAAATACTGCAGATTAGAAAGTGAAAAATAAAAATGTATAGCCCGTGATGAAAATGTCATCACAGGCTCAGTAACAAGAGATTTAATGTGGAATTTCACTAAAAAATGCAGAATATTAATAAATTATAATTCTTGTGAATGCTATGAGAGGGCAGTCAGAAACTGACATCTTAATGAAAAGAACAAGGCATATATTTTTGATCAACTGACTTTTGGTATACATGTACACACACATATATTCATATGAAGACCCTTACATTAAATGAATATTTAGAAACTCCTATGTACATTGGTGACTTTTCTCTGGCATTTATTTTCTAAGGCTTAGTTAATTCTCATTTATAAAAATCACAAATGGCATTTATACACTTTTAGAATTTTATGCCATTTATTGCAAACTTAAAAAAACTGATATATTTTGAGATTTTTTTTCTGAAGCAATCATATACCTTGATCAGCATCAGACTTCCACACCCACATCCCCAAAATCTATTAAAGTAAGCAGTCAATAAAAACAAAAGGCACCAAAGAAGACTGAGAAACTTTTGTATATAAATATTTCTGTTTGTAACGTGCAACTATACAGTATCTCATGGACATACATTTTGCCCTGAAACATTCAGTTCATTTATTATATTTGTCTGGATGAAAGTTTGCAGTTGAATTAGCACTAATAAATATCGAAGACTTTTGTTTCCCTAGGGAAAGTAACCATGGAAAACAAGATACAAATAATGTTAATCAATAGGAGATGGCTCATATAACCATGGAAAAATTAATTGCAAAGTACTACTAAATCATTATAAAGAGAAAAACACACCTATAAAAGATATATGATATTGCAGACAAACTATCTACTAATAGTGATAATAAAAAGAAAGCACAACAATCATTTTAATATCTATTAAAAAGCATATCTGATTGATATATGTTATTTGCATGTATAAAATGCTTATCTACATTTTCTCATTTATTTTATAAAATTTCTATGTAATAAATGAAGAACTCCCTGTAGTTCCTTCTACATAAAGCATTTATTTTATGATATATACATACTAATTATTACTTTAATTTATAGTTTATTGGCGTCAGTTGTCTCCCTCGAAAATATATAGTAAATTTATTTATCTTAGGCTTTTCTTCATTGTTCCTAATTAGTTATGATATTACAAGCAAACTAGTTCAATTTAATTTTAAAATTACCAGTTAAATCGCCTGAATTGAGCCAATTTTCACATGTTTATATTAAAGTAATTTACATTTCCAAAAATTTTTACATTGCATACATAACAGTATGACTTGTCTCACATGAGATTTCTGGTTCACATTCTTTTCACTAAATAGCATGTGCTAATCTAACAATTTTTCAGCTTGCCTTGTGGGAATGGATTTTTTTTTATAATAAAATTTACTTTGGTCAAATGTTTGAGGCAATAGATATTGCAATTACCTTGACTTTTTTTTTTAGGGCAGTCTCACTCTGTTACCCTGAGTACAGCACCACGGTGTCATTTCTCAGAGTAATCTCAAACTCCTGGGTAGCTGGAACTACAGGTGTCCACCACCACACTCAGTTGTTTTTATTTTTAGTAGAGATGGGGGGGTGTCTTACTCCTCCTCAGTCTGGTCTCGAATTCCTGAGTTCAGAGGTCCACATGTCTTGGCCTCCCAGAGAGCTAGGATTTATAGGCATGAGCTACCTTCCCAGGCCAATTACCTCGATTTCATCCTTATTCATTGGATTCATGTATCAAAATATCACGTGTAAGCCCCAAATATGTACAAGTATTATTAGCAAAAAAGATTTATTTTGAAAATATCCAAATCATATGTTATAATAAATAAGGTTCCTAAGTACGTGGTTTACAGCTATGATCTATTTCGCTTGTGCTCATGGAGGGTAAGTTTCTGGGGTTTTACACTCATTTCAAGGTAGATTTTGTAAGTGTAAAATGTATATCATAAGTTCTAAAACAATTGCTAAGGTAACAAAACACGATAGCTGTAAGTCTACAAAGAATGGAATCACTTACAATTCTACGAATCTAAAAGAATCCAAGAAAACAAAAATAGGAAAAACAAAGAAAAGATGTGATTAAAAGGAAATGAATAGCAAGATGATGGATTTAAACCCAATTACATGGTCTATCAAATATAAATGGCCAAAATGCTCAAGTTAAAAAACGAAGACAGAATAAAAGAAAGGAGACGAAATTATACATTTCACGGAAGAAATACATTTCAAATATAGGGTACAAATAGGTTAAAAGGAAAAGTACATAAAACTTATATGCCAAAATCATATCCAAGGTAGAGTTGATAAAAAGAGCTCTGGAGTGCTTCCAAGAATCTCAGACAATGTAAGTTTTGGGAGTAAATAATACGGACAGGGATACAAATGTTCCTTTGCCAATAGTAAAGTGATAATTTGATCAAATGGACACTAAAATCCTAATTGTTTATGTATATTTTAACAGAGCTTCAAAATACATGAAGCAAGCACAGGTGTAACAAAGGGAAATAGACAAATCTATAATCAGAGTTGGAAATTTCCACATTCCTCTTTCAGTAGTTGATGGTGCACGTAGACAGAAAATCAGCAAAGGTTTACAAAGCCTCAACAACACTGTCAAGCAACTTGACTTGATACAAAAGTTGGACTTGTTTGATATTGAGATAATGAAAGAAAATACACTGATGTGCAAATGTATAGTTTATCAATCGAAAAAAAATTAACAATTATACAAGTAATAGATCACATTTTTAATATAAATAGATATTCAAAAAAGTATTTCAACAGTGCAATGATTTCACCATATTTTTCTTTGTGTTTTTTTTCCCTAAATTAACCCACATAAGGATTTTAATATTATAGATGTGCTTCTAATGAATTGTATACATGGACAATGGATGGCGATACTTATTTATCTTAAAATTAATATCAAGCCTATATAATTTATGAAGTTTAAAACATTTCATCTTAAGAAAGATACACTCTTCATGAATCATAGTGTCTACCATAAAAGGTGAAACACGGGAACTGAAATAGTTACTTAAAATACATTATGGCAGGCATTTGTCCATGGCTTCTAAAATAAATTTGAAGACAATTCTATAAAATGCCCAATAGTCCTTCAAACTTAGTTGTGATCATCAGCTATGCCATTGTTTTTATGATCTTCTAGGAAAACAGTAAGCACTCCCAATAGAATTGTGGCACTGTACGCTGCAAGAATTTCTAAGAATTAACATGTTAAATGTATATGTGTCTTAAGATGTGAAGTAGGTGTATTCTGAGATGTTAAAATGTGAATAGATGTGGCTTTTCAAATCTAATCTTTTAAAATCCGAACCTAAAAACGTGTCTCCTTTAAAATAAATTTTGTGCAATGTGAATTCAGACTCTGTGGAATCAATGAAATAGTCATTCTAGGTCTAGCGTTTTGGGGAAATTTATAAATTCTCTGCCATAAATACTTGAAGTAAGAAAGATGTTTTCATCTTCCCTATTGGTTCATAGCAAAATAACAGTAAGGTCAAAAAAGGCTATAGACAGAACAAACTCATTACTAACTCAGAAATACTTAACATGTGTGAAAGAGTTCATTATACTTTCTCCAAAATTTTTCAGCTATGAGTTTTTGCTGCTGTCTCCAGAAAGCTGGAATTCTTTGCACAAAGACTGTAAGCCAGTGGTTCTCAACCTGTGGGTTGTGAGCCACAGGAACTGTATTAAAGGGCCGTGGCATTAGGGACGTTCAGAACCACTGTTCTAAGCAATGTGTTCATTCAACTTGGTTACAATACAACTCCTACAACTCTGGTTTTATGTTAACACCTGATCTCAATTAGGAATTGATGTTGCCCTGGGTACATTCATTCTTCAGGGTTCCACAGATATGGAGAATAGTAGATACTAGGAAGAGCTATTGACCCAGGTAAGAATTTTTTTAGAAAACAATTAGAAATTATTTGGTGCAGATTGTATGAGGTATGTGTATGTACATTGTGTGTACATGTATTATTAAAAACAGATTATATATTTCAAAGAAAAAATCAATTTACATATTAAAATACAATCAAGGAAACTGAGCAAATATCTCAATCTTTTTAAATAAACTATATAATCAAAATTGGCCTATTTAAAAAATTTCTAATTGTCACAATAACCAAGGAAATTGAATGAAATTGAAAATGTTTAATAATCCTATGAAATATTTTTCTCCAAAGAAATTCTTTTCTAACATCAGCAATTTATTTTAATAAAGAAAGTAACAGGGGTGGTGCCTGTGGCTCAAAGGAGAGGGAGGGGCACTGGCCCCATATGCCAGAGGTGGCGGGTTCAAACCCAGCCCTGGCCAAAAACTGCAAAAAAAAAAAAAAAAAAGAAAGAAAGTAACAGTAGCATGTGCTTCAGCAGTAACTTTACATGTGCCTGGTGGTAAGTTATTAAAGCCTTTGTTAAGTTTATAAAACACAAGGTGAATAGAATCAGAACCTAGATAAATGATAATATGGAAAATGTTATCAGCAAAACAAGTTTTTCCTATAGGTTGCGCCATAACATGATGGACTACAAACTCCTTTACAGTACTATCCTTTATAACTTTTGATTTAACATATTTTTTCAGTATGAGTAGGTATTTTCAGAATAGATGTGTAAGCAGTTTATTCAGTTAAACTGGGGTACAATTTGACCCTCCACTTCCGAACTTCTTAAGCCACCTGGGAGCCTTACCTTGTCTTTTCTTTGCTTTTCATCCTGGTATATAGTCCAGTGTTCTCCATCATTGCTGTAAGCTAGTTTGTAGGAACCCACAAACTGTACATGACCAAAATCTTTAGCTCCTTGTGTAATGATGCCGGTTACTTTGGTAGGGACAAGAAGATCCACCTGAAAGAAGAAAAATCACAGTTTAAATGCAACAACTGAGTCTTGTAAATCTGCAAGTCTTTTAACACGAGACATTTAAAATCATACAAGACACAAAATCAGCCTGGTTATTTGTATTTCAAAACCAAAGACCGAGTCTCTTGTTGGCTTATAGTTTTGATTCTGCCACTGGATAAATGCAGTCCAAGACTCTTTGAACAACTTTTTTGACTATTTTGAAATAAAATAATGGTACTTCAGTTAACCAATTAGTTTTATATTAAATGGATTTTGCTATTTGTACAATTTTTGTATAACTAAGATAAAGCAAAACTAGCAGGGCCAATCTTCTAGAGACTCATCACTACCTCCCAGAGTTTGTGGTTAAAATTCAATATACTGACTTTACTGGTTAATTCAATTATAAAAATAAAATTGTAGCTGTGTACATATAATGATCAAAAATAGTATGAGATATTTCACCATTAGACATTAAATACAAGATCAATCTTGTTTCCATGAACTGTAAGAGATTCAATAATATATATAATTGAGTAATAATTAATAATCATTGGCCAATGAAAATCTCCTTTGAGAAAACAACAATTCTAACAAGGTTGAGGATATTGTCAAGTAGTCTTTAAAAATGAAGGAAGATTAAAAATACACATTCCCCACTTGTGAGGCCCAAGCTCATCATGTATTCTTTTTTGCAAAATATATACTTACAGGAACGACATCCAGGACACTTTAGATTTGTCAAGATGTAAAAGAAATGTGAAACATCTGGATAATGTTTTATCAAAGAAGTGTATATAACATCAAAAAGTTCAAAGTTTCCCTCTTTTTCCTCTCATTCATTGTTGCATCTTTTCTTACATCTTATAACTCCAATTTTTTTTTTTAAGTCTAGAAATCTTTGTTTTCCATGTGGACAACTCTTAGAAGAACTTTGCCTTTCTTTTCATTCATGTCCCTTGATCTACAGCTTCTGCTGTCCTCTTACAATAGCTTCCTGCTTCCACCCATTTCCTGTGACTAAGCGCCCGGCTACATCCTTGTTCTTATCATCTTTAACTGTCATGATCTTGGTGCTTTGAACCACTATGTCCTTTTGTTTCTATTTTAGGCCTTCTATCCTGTGAGATGTAAGGTAGTCACAAATAGACAGTGATGGGTCAGACACAGGCCAAGAATGAGAAAAGAGAGGATGCATAGAACAAGACCATATTTCGTGACAAAGATCTTCTTTAAGATGTGAAAAAAGTCCCCAGTGGGTCACAGCCTGTGAATATGAATATTCCTAATCTGTGTAGACTTTTTGCTCAATTTTTAAAACATGTATTGAAGATATTAGGCTCAAATTGGGCAATGAAGTAAGACAGACCACCTTTCATGCTTTATTAAAACATTTCAGAAAATTTATCAAACTCAAAAGTTATTTTTTTTTGCTACTTCTCAAACATTATCTAAAATATATTGTGTGTCCTACAAAAATACAGGGTGACAAAGTTATGATACCCTAGGAAGGAAATGGTGAATATATCACACCATCCTAAGGGTTTTGTTGTACCTCATTGAATCCTCTCAATAACCATGTAAGGTAAGATCCCGTCTCCACTTTACAGATGAGGTGATAGATTCTCAGACAGGCAATGTTAGTTACATGGTGTGTGATCCAAAAATACACAGTAAACGAAGGAGGATTCCAGATTCAAATCCATCTCTTTCTGACTCAGAGGTTTACCACACCTGGGTTTCTTAAGAGTAATGATCAGTCATTGATATTTTTTCCCAATTAGTAATCACTCATCGGTCTCTCATTTTACCACTCAATGATTTATTCCCATTTTCTATGACTACTTCAGAAATTTCTAAAGAATCACTACGCTCATCAAACTGACAAAAAAAAAAATTGGATTTACAATGTTAGCAAAATCCTGTGTTTTATGGAGTTGTCTCTCTGTTCTTCGGCTGTCTGGACTTAAAACGCTGGATGGCTTTTGTGAAATCTAAATGTTACTGTACAGAGACACCAGGGCAACGCCGCTCTTCTTCAATGTGCTTGTGTTGTTGCTGGCTCTCAATGAACGGTTAGATGTCTCTTACAGAGCTCTGTGTCACCGTGTTGCCATCACAAGCCGGAAATGCACAGAAATTCAAACAGCATCCAGGGCTGAATTCTGCAGACCCTAAACTCCTTTAGGTCCTTAGCTAAGATGACACGATGAGACATCTTCTAGCATCCCCTTTTCAGTGGTATTTTTTAAAGTCAGCTGGGTTTCCTGCTGGGTGGAGATGTTTTCTCCTTCATTTGTGTGTCTTGGCGCTTTACAACAGATATGTTTTTCTCCCACTCTAACTGCTCCCCTTTTCCAACACTATTTTTTCTATCTAGAAATGTTTTTCTTTTTCTTTTTTTTTTCCATTTAAGCCAGCCTCTCTGCTTAAATAGTCAGCAATCTGTTTCAAGCTGGATTTTGTCCTAAAATTTGCTACATTAAACTTAAAATACTAGGCCTAAGCCAACCTTCTTTTAGTAAAAAAATAATCAGAAACTCACACTTAACATGAAGTTGCTGAAACAGGCCATGTACCAAACAAACCCACCCTGAGACACACTCAGACCACATAACCCCAGAATTCGGCACACAGGATCATTCTAGAAAAGCGCGTTCCTCAGGCCCTAAAGCTCACACCTTCCCTAGGGCCAGTCTGACCTCTCACAGATCTTCGGGGTTAACTGCAAAAATGATGGATAAAATATCTCCTGGATTTTTAGATCTTCACCTCTTAAAATGTTGCTAAAATACAGCAGTTATTTAGGAAACTAAGCTGGTTCATTAGCACATGCACAGCTTAGTCCACCGTACTCTGTGTCTGCATCTGTCTGAGACATCATCACACGTAACCAGCCCGCAACACAAGCTTTGCTGAATGAACAGTAACTGTTTCCTAACTATTTTTTAGGAATAAGAACCAATCTATAATTATGGACGCTACTATGTACTCTAGTGCAGAAGGCAATCTGCCTTTCTCCTAGTTTTTCTGTCTCAGAGAAACACAGTGTCACCTTTCTATCTTTCATTTTTATTTTATTTTTTTACTGGAGAAGACAAGGAATTAAAAAATCCTCTTCAAATCTTCAGGAGTTTATGATAGTCAGTCTGCTCTCCTGGAGCTGAGTGGTTTAGGGTCCTGAACGGGCTACATGCCCTGGTGCACACTGCTTCATCTCTCTGCCTCACAGTTTCCTCATCTGAAAAATAAGAATAATAATCCCCATAGGTGTTTATGAGGATGAACTAATACTTATTGTGTACAGCAATATGTGGACTATAGTAAATGCTATAGAAGACTTGGAAAACAACAAGTAAGTAAATCTGAGGGAATAATTTCAGTCTGAAAGTACCTGGATAGAAGGATACAGAAACAGAGAAGTGAGTGGCTAGATAGATCCAGAAAAGCTTCTGGTTCTTTATTTTATTCCCCTTCTTAGGATTTATAAAAGTTGGTCATTTCATCTTCAGTTAGAGAAAATTTGAAACCATTTCAATGCCCATTTATGAGTGAAATGGTTAAATTAATATAACAAATTTCGTGGAATCTTATGCAGCTCTATTTAAACATTGACTTCGTTGTAATAGGGAAATGGTTCTAAAATAATATTAAAAGAGAAAATTAGATAAATAGTAAATAGTACTAATGCTCATTATCCTTAATCATCAGAGAAATGCAAATCAAAACTACCTTGAGATACCATCTAATTTCAGTAAGATTAGCCCACATGATGAAATCCCAAAACCAGAAGGTCACCATTCTTGCTTCCTTTCTCCACCCTGCTGGCCCATCTTGGCGCTGACTCCCCCTGGTGTTAGAACTTGGACTTGGTCCTGGATTGACCATGCTCATCCAAAGATTGGAGCCTTCACTGTTTGGGAGAACCCCTTGTAACTTCCAAGAACGCTCATGTCTAGCATGTGTCAGCTCCAGGGGAAAATTCACCGACTAGGAAAGCTTACCTTTTAACACACACATATTGGCAGAGTTTTATCTCTACTGATAGAGAAGAGCCCTTGTCAGGCATTATTACTTTGCACAGAACTATTAATTTGGAAAGGAAGGCTGTCTTCCTGAACAATTCTAGATCCGGATACCCAGTTAATAAATTTCATTTTTATTGTTTGGGATTCATTGAGGGCACAAAGAATTAGGCTATACTGATTGCATTTGTTAGGTAAAGTCCCTCTTATAACAGTGTCCTGCCCCCAAGAGGTATGCCATACACTGTAACTTGTCCTCTCCTCTCCTCCCCTCTCTCCACTCCCTCATTCCCTTACCCCACCAGCTTGTATTAGATCATTTGCTGCCTTCAGATTAGAATTGAGTACATTCAATTCACTTAAGACATTTTAATAAATTACCTATTGAGTTAAGGTACTGAAAATAGATGTAAGAAAAAGGGACGTGGGCATTTAGGGTTAGAGTTAAAGGAGCCTACATGCTAGTGGTACCAAAACCCTCTGTAAAATTTCAAACACTATAGAAATTAGTTATTGGTTATAAATTACTATAAATACCTATTTAGTGAGTATTTAACAAATATCTCTATATTCTGAGCCTGTGTTTTTCACTGGGGATACCGGTGAATATTAAGGTACATGAAATAAAATTTCTATCATTGAGGAGTTCACCACTTAGTACAGACAGTCATGAAACAAATAGCCCCAACATCAGGAATTAATCCTGAAAGAGAGGCAGATACAAAGGGCTTCTGGAGTACTGAGAAAGGCAGTGCTAACTGCTTGTGAAGGTCTAAGAGGGCCTCCACAGGGGAGATAGGATTTATTTTAGAGAGAAGAATGAGGGGGAATCTACAGGGTAGAAGAAAGTCTAGGTAGATGGAAGGAGGGAAATCCAAAATTGGGAGGAATTTCCAAGGTCTAGAATGCTGTGAATTTATTCATCTGATGGGTAGATGAGAACTTATGGGACTTACCACTATAAATTTATAACTCTCCTCTAACCTAATGAACTAGTTCTCTTCCTTTCTACCTGGGCTGATTCTGGTCCCAATATCTTGGCCTCCACCAATAGCTTAATTATTCTGCTTATTTGTGTAGCAACAATATTTTTATATTTGCGTGAGATATCTGCTACAAAATGTGTTATTAACAGCTCATGTGTAATGCAGTCCTAGGTATAACAAATATATAATGTGTAACAAAATAGAATGCATTTACATTAATATAATGTGAAATTTTCTCTTTGGAAGATAGATGTTATCACCAGTAAAGTTTCCAAAATACTCTAGGTGTGTAAGTATTAATATGGCTACAAGAGTAGCACTTTAATGTCATATTATCTTTTAAAAATGTAGCTCCTAAAGTTGTCAGCTTCATTTCCTTTCTGAGCTGTTATTCCTTGGAGGTCTGGGTGTAGAAATCTGGGCACATTTGGCTCAGAGAATTGGGCAGGAATCTCATGCATTGGCACATTGACACTTCACCCAGCAAATTATGATGGGTTGGCAAATGTGAACTCAAGTTATAGCAGAGAAACGTCTGCAGAGATTTACAGTCTTTTTTGATGGCCCCAAATGTCACATTTTCTTCCCTTTAGAAAAAAATAGTCCTGTCCTTCAACATTCTTAAAATCTGAATCTTTAACTTTCTGTGATCTTTGAGTTTTTACTTGGCACAGTTGGAGTTTTCCATTTCTTCTCTTAAGCTGCAAGTCCTCACCCTTCATTTCATTAGACTCACAGTCTGTGAGTCTTTGTCATTGATATTCGGTCCTCATAACCCTCTTCCTCTTCTTCATTATGAGCCTATCAACCTAGGACTTCTTTACCTCCAATTTGCCTGCCAAGATTCTCTTATTTCTCTTTGTCCATATTTTTCCATTCATTTGCCTTTTCTTTCCTATGGTTTTATAGACCCTGAACTCCTCTGCTTTCTCATCATCCACTAATTAGCATGTCTCCATGGTAACAGACAGTTGCAGCCCGGGAATCATTCTCTGTATAGGCTACTGCTGAGCAACCTCTGGGCCTAGCAAGGAGAGGCCTTGACCTGATTAAGATGGGAAGACTTTTCTCCTCTTGACAGGAGAGGATCCATACATTTCAGAGAAGGCCCTATTTCCTAAGGGAAAGAATAAGTCAATTTGGTTAAAAAGGAGTATATACTTAGACTCAGGCATGCAAAAATCAAAGTAGGAAATAAACTAAGAAAATATTCCAAAAGATGTAGGGAAACTATCTAACTCTGATTCTCTGCTCCTGCTTTGTAAAGATTAGCAAGGCATTGATCCGGAAGATGCTATGAAGCAACTGGTAGCAAATATTTGGTAGGATTTACTTTCTAATTTTACATATACAATTCAGTAAGTGTGACTCACGGGGCTGAATCTGTGACAGAGAATGATCTTACTCCTAACTTTATGAGGTTTATTTATTTATTATTATGTTTAGTTTTATGTTTACTATTTTCAGCTAAATACTATCCCATAATCATATACTTACTGAACAACTATAATGTCATTATTATAGGTGTTTGCTGTTGCAGTTTATTTTTGATAATTTGCATGGTATTTTATATATATATATATATATAGAGAGAGAGAGAGAGAGTGCATATCAGAACACATTTCCTATATATTTTCCTGTGGTTAGGAGGGTAGTAAAAATATTATTAGTTTTGATTTATTAAGCATCTGTTATATATTAGGCACTATACTAAGAGTTTTGCATATAATGATTTTGAACTTCACAGCAACTTTTCAAGGTAAGATTCCATCATTCCAATTTTGTGTATGAAGAAACGGAGATTCACAGAGGTTAAGTAATATTAAAGTCGATGTTACCCAAGGTCGAAAAACTAATAAGAGCCTGGTGCTATAATCCTGGATGTCTGAACCAAGTCTGAGTATAAGTGTGCATTACCTGCAAATTCCTGCATGAAGATGTTTGCCTAAGAATTAGAACACAATATAGATGTGAAAGGGCAGAGTCTTGTTTACGAAAGAAATTTTGCCACTAAGAGAGGGAGGCGGAAGTTTGAGGACCTTTGAGTTGGGAGCAAGCTTAGAGGATGAAAACCTGAAGCAGAAGATGATTTTCCTAGACTTCCAGGAGTGAAATGTTTGAGCTACATGTGGAATCTACAAGAGTAAGAAGATCTCATGTGGGCCATGATACAAGCTTACATAAAACTGCCTGATGCATTTTGCCCCCCAGAACAGTAAATCTGGGATGATGCTGCTCTCCTGGGAACTCTGCTTTTGATGGTGAGTGGAGATGGGTAACTGGTGTTTACTGGAAAAGTGCTAACCTTTCCTCCTCTTCTTTCCTCAAAGTTTATGATGAAAAACATTGTTTTTCCACATTTTAATGAGATGTCACCCATTAGTTTACTGCGGTTCATAAACTGAGGATCAACTTACATGTCAAGGTTGATTTAAGGTGTGAAGACTTTCAACAACATGTTTGACATCTAAGAGGGGAAAGCACATGTATCCTTATCCAGAATGACTTCTGTGTGCCGGTTACTGGCGCCAGGTGCTTCTAGTATGTCACCATTTATGAGAACGCATCTCTCCGATCTCCTTCGGGAGGGAGTGTATTCGTCTGTGCCCAGCTGTTATGCTCTGAAATCCATCACCAGGTGCCTAAGCAGGCCACGCCTCCCACGGGCTGTTCCCAGCCCATGACTGAGCATAGCAGGCATGCTAAGACAGGTCTGTTTCTGGGAAATGGAGAATTCTCTGACAAGTGACTTAAATTTGAGTACTCCCCATTGGCCTTGTTGAAATTTCCTAGCCCTTCAGTCCTGTCACCCAACCTTCCTTCCTTCCCTCTGTCCTTCACAGGGCAGCCTGCATTGGAACCTGAATGTCCCCCCAGCCTCCCTTTTCTTCCTCCCCATTTTACCTCATAGGTGTTTCCCTGAATGAACCAACTCGATGCTTGCTTCTTGTAGAAGCCACATCAACAAGTTATCTAATTTAACCTTCCCAATTTTATAAGTCATTTATGACTATAAGAAATGGAGCCTCACGGAGTTAGGTTACCCAGCGACCCGGTGGCAGGCTTCAAACCCAGCTCTGTGCACTGTCCTGTCTGCTGAGGCGTCTCCTTCTGCCACACTGCCTGGGAAGACTTTTGTGCTTACCATTACTTTATGGCTACTGTGCCTGTAGAGAAGTTCCATATAAAAAAGAATATAGGTAAAAATTTTTCTAAAGCTTCCTGGAAAAAAAATCTGGAAGGAGTAGAGTTGTTAATACAAAATGTGCACCCTTTTCCTAGAATAACTTATAGTTTAAGCTTTCTCATCTGTGTCTGTGACAGGGAGCTGTCTGGCTACATGAATATGTTGTTTTTCTTTTTTTCTCCCTAACACCCCTTCTTAGGTAAATCAGAGCTGGAAGTGCTGCATCTATTTTTCAGAGACAGCATGTGAATTTGTGGCATTCCCTGGGGAGTGTGAGGTCTAGAAACCAATGAAGAGATCACAATGAAACACGAGCATTATGTTTTCAAGCGCTGGAGTGATTATTGTCTGAAAGTCTCAGCGTTCCTTAGAAGGCGGTTCTTCTCATTTCAGCGGCATGAATTTTCCGAAGGCGAGGAAGGCTTCCTGGCATGAGTACAAGCCAAGTACAGAGCGGGGCTGCAGGCTGCTCGTGTTACAGAGCAGACCGGCACGGCTTCAGGGAAGCTTCAGCAACTGCAACCGATTCCTAATGAATGGAGAACTCAGGAGGGAAGTGAAGAAAACAAAGGGAGATTTGATTTTTCTCAATCTCCCCTTTTTCATTCTGGGCAAAATAAGTACAATTTACTGTAATCCATTGCAAATCCTGGTGAAGGTTCATGAGGACAGGGCGCCCGAAGACCTCCACCAGGGTAGCTTCTTGAAAGATACTGTGTCTGAGACCTTCAGTGCCAGGAGAACGTTGTCATGCTTCTCTCTGCACTTTGCTTTAGGAAACTTCTCAGAGCAGGGCCACTGGTGGTGTGTGTGCTACAGGAGATGTGTAGACTCCTGCTGCTGACCCATTCTCCGTTTCTGTGGTCTGGGATCCACATACAGGCAGGTACCTTGATCATGGTCTGATGTATATTGCTGGGAGAGTAGCCCCCAGAATCCTAGCTAATTGACAAAGGCTGACAGAGGCCCCCCACTGTTGGTCTTAGTCTGCTTACCATTCCCTTTAACTTTTTTTTTTTATTAAATCATAAATACATAGATCATGTGCACATTAATGCACTTATGGGGTACAATGTTCTGATTTCACATAGAAGAAGGAGTTTTTATATCACACTGGTTAATATATACCTCATCTCATTTACTTAATTACTGTGTTAAGACATGTATACTCTGTACTTAACAGATCTGGCATATACCCTTGTATTATGCACCATAGGTGTGATTTCACCATTCAGCCTCCTTCGAGCTGACCTCCCCTCTTCCCTCCTGTCACTCATCCCTTCCTTCTTCATCCTGGGCCATAGTTGTGATCTATTCTTCATATGAAAGTGTGAGTGATTGTAAATTGGTTTCATAATGGTACTGAGTACATTGGATATTTTTCTTCCATTCTTGAGATACTTTACTAAGTAGGATATGTTCCAGCTCTATGTCCCTTTAATTTGATAGCATCTCACCCTGCCAGCTTTATTTCCTGTGCCTTCTTTACATCATACATATGCCAGAACAAAATGCTTTCCACTCCAGAACCTTCCATGCTTTCTCGTGCTATATGCTCTTGGCTGTGCTGTTTCTTACGCAGGCAGTATCCTCTTGCCCCTCACTAACTCCTAGACTGCCTGTTTGATTCATATCTTATTCCATTAAACCTGAATTCAGATATGATTTCCTCAGTGGAGCCTTCCTTGACCTCTACAAACTCTATTGATTACTGCGTACTTTGCACAATTTAGTAATTTTGTGGAGCTGAAATTAATTTTGCTTTTCTATGAAGATATGGTTTAAAATTCAATAATATTGTCTCCCAGTGGCTATTAAGTGCTCAGCACTGGAATGATCACTTTTATACATAGCATTTCTGGACTTTGTATTTGATAAAAACACTGGAGAAAATGGTTCATTTGTTGAGTTGGACTATTCCTGCATTCTAACATTACTGAACTAATGACTCTTAAGAAGAGAGTATGGTCATGGACACGAGAGGGACATTTTTAGTCACCGCTTATGATAACATCAAAATAAAATGACCACCACCAAAATTTTTATTATTGAAAGTCTCTGATTTCTCAAAAAAATGTGGAAGATTTTTCTGGAAAACTGCGAGTCCCATTGCCAACGAGTCGTCCCTCTAGGGCATGTGTTCATAATTTGTCTCATAGGTCTCTTTGAAAGCTGCATTATTTTGCCATAATTGTGTGAGCAGTGTCAGCAGGACAGCAGTCTTTCTGGGTCCCACTCTACTTGGCCACCTGAGCCAGGAGCCCCTCAACACAGTCAGTTCTTATAAAGTTGGCAACTGCCAGCCTATCTTCATAATTCAAGAAGTAACTTCTTCTTTTTTTTTTTTTTAATAAAAGAACATAGTGGCTGTTTTAAGAAGATTCTCCAGGTTGTGGTCTGGGCCTAAGCCAATTTCTGGAGTTTTCTTTGAATGTCTGGAGAAGAAGTACCTTCTTATACTCTTCTCTGAGCCATGATGAGTAGAGGTCAGGTCCGTAAAACAATCATCAATCTCAAAAGTAGCTTTTACTTTTTACTAATACAGCTGTCCAATAACAAAAAAACAACCTTTTGAAAATGACAGCTCTGCTTTTAATTGACAAGTTACACCTTGGGCCAACAAACTACAGCTGATGGGTCAAATCCATCCTGCTGCTTGTTTTCCTAAATAAAGTTGATTGGAACATAACCAAGCCATTGTTTACGTATTATGGATGGCCATGTTCATGGTAAGATGGCAGGGTTGATAAGTTACAAGAGAAACTATGTTGCCCACAAACACTAAAATATTTCTATCTGGCTCCTCACAGAAAAGTTTGCCAACTCTTGGTGACAATCCCAAGTTCTGCCTAGCATTTCCCCTCTAGCTTTGGCTTCCAGAACATCCTGAGCCAAAATTGCAGTCCTTCTCTTTAGAGAGACAGTCAGTATCTGTCTTTACTCACTTTTAAGTCTTCTTCACTCTGATTTCCTATTAATTTTAAAGTCTGCAGGTCCTGTATATATATATACATTTTGGGAAAAGGTTAGTTATAAATAAAAATGTAAGTGATACATACCCTCTGCACTTCCATACTTGATCGTCTAGAATTCGCTGCTTATTTGCGTGTGTGCCTCTACTTCCTAGTTTAAAAACTCTTTGGGACGACTGACTATATCATTAGATGCTTTCTACATGGAACATAATACATGTGCTGGATTTTTTCTTTGCCTTTTTTTTTTGTCTTTTTGAAATTTTGTTTCAGTAGTGGGTATAAATTTTCAACTTAAATTGTCAGCTGTAGTATAAATAATAGTCTCTGCAAGGTACCTGAACTTTACTCCTTGGTTAAAAAAATTTTACTTAGTTTTTATGCTTTTATGAATAAAATAACAATTGTAATTATGTAATAAATGCCTGGTATTTTCCTGGTGCTTCATGTACATTGTTGAATTTATTCCTTGTAGCACAGCATTGTTTTTGCTATTTCCATTTCAGAAGATTATGACAATGAGACTCAGAGATGCCATACTTTGCTTAGAGGGAACATACAGATGCCTGCAGGAGTCCAGTGATTTCAGTGAATAAAGCAGGTGGGTGGAGTACAATGTAGAGTTCTGGGGACCAGTAAATGCGTGCTTTGTCTACAGGGACAGCAGCTACCCAGCCAGCCAACTGCTGTCACACTCAGGTATCAGCTTACTATTGCTGGAGTTCACAATTTATCAGAAATCAGCTATCCAGACTTTAAATGAAACTTTTAAATTTCTTGTATTTTAAAAACACTGCTCAAAAAATTATGAAATATGCTGTGGACCAAGTAGGTTTGGTACTTGGACCATTAGTCATCAATCTCTGGGTTAAGACCATAGGTTTTGGGGCTGCCTAGCTGGGTTTGGATCCTAACTCTACTCAATACTATGATACTTTGAGCAAATTAATGGTGCTAAGCTTCAGTTTCATTAACTAAGCAATGAGACACAATCCACAATTGCAAAGATGTAAAATCAATGTAAATGTTCATCAACTGACATGTAGGCAAAGATAGCATGGTATATATACATATACCATGGAGAACTACTCCATGATAAAAGAGAATGAAATAGTGTGTTTTGCAACAACTTGGATGGAACTGGAAGCCATCATCCTAAGTGAAGTATCTCAGGAACAGAAAAACAAATACTATATGTTCTCTCTTACAAGTGGGAGCTAAATTATGGCTATACGTCATCACATAAAATGGGGTAGTGGACTTTGAAGAGTCAGAAGTGGTGAGGGATAAAAAATATCTATGAGGTACAATAGATACCCAATGGATATCTATCTGGTGATGGATACACTAAAAAAAACCTTGACTTAACTGTAAAATTCATCCAGGAATTCATCCATTTGTACTCCTGAATCTACTAAAATACAAAAATGATCCTAATAGTACTGATTTATTGAGTTTTGGTAAAATGTTTCATCCATAATCACACATGAAGCATACTCATCAAATGACTACATATGCATTATGGCTAAGGATACAGCGCTAGTAATTTCATATGTGAGATTTATAACTAGGTCTTTGTGACCTAAAAGTCATATTCTTTTTTCCAAGTGCAGTCCTGTCTTCATAAATTAGTGTTTTGTTTTGCTTCATTTCTAACTATAATTTTCCAATTGTTTATCACAATAATATGTGGTAATAGAACAACAATTTTATGAACCATATACAATTTTTTACTAAAAAAGTAGAACTGATTGAATAAATTATTGCTTTCAGTTTTGTTCAAAAAATCCTTTTTAAAAATCCTATTTCCTCTAAACTAAAAAAGTTAAATTTCTTTTTATAAATGCATATATAGCTTCCATTAATCTCAAAGGGAATCAAGAGTCCAGGAATATAACCCAGTTTGAGGAGTTTTACTTTTCTGCTTATTTGCAGCAGGTAATAATAAAAATGGTATTTGTACTTAGGGTATATCAACATTGAGTATTTTTGCTAACTGGGTCAAGTACAATATTGTGACTGAAGTTGTGACTGAAGCTGAGGTTTCCTCATTTCACTAGTAGTCCTGAAGACACTTTTTTGTAAATGGGCAAGCATAGATGTAGGCAGGAAAGACAAGAAGCAATATCTGGTGAAAGGAAGAATTTCACTGGAGTGAAAGGGAAAACAAATGGGCTTTACAGTTGATAAAGAGCTCTTCACCTGTATCTTTTCTTCTGACTGAAATTTTTATTAAGGGAAATTTACATAGTTAAGTAATATTTTCTGTAATAAGATTTTTGTTTTAATATATAGGAAATCATTCACACACTACCTGAAGGATTATTCTGTTCTAAAAGAGTTGAGTAAAACACTAATCTCTTGAAGTACAGTGGCAGTACAGAGTTGTAGAGAAAGGGCCGGACTTGGAAATGAAAGACAGGATTTAATCTCAGTTCCACTCATAAGTAACTATTTGATTGTGGGCAAATCACTGTCTGTTAATTGGAAATAATAAAACTGTCCCGTCAACAGTGAGAATATCTGTGGAAGCTCTTGGTTTTTAGAATGAAGTACAATATTATTGTGATAGTTATTTTTATGTGATGTTGGTAATGGTACATAGCAAACATGAATTATAAGACTTATACATAGTTTCAATTACTTCAATAACAGAGATACATACTGTCAATTGCATTTATTTTGATTCTGACTTCACAAAAGTATGAAATTGAGGTCCTTCATTTTTTTTTTTTTTTTTCCTGAGAAGAGGCATTTTTTGTTGACAATAAAAAGAGTAAAAATGAAGGGCTGGAGGATAAAACAAGAAGTGTATAATACGTAACATGAAGAATGTACAGTGGAGATGATTGGATAAAGTAAAAGTAATGTTAAGCAATCTGCAGCTCCTTGTTGTGTGTATTTTTGATAGCTAAATTAGTTGATTTCTTCCCTTCCTTCTCTCTCTCTCTCCTTTACTTCATTCCTCCTCCTTCCCTCCCACCTTTTCTCCCTTCTTTTTGTCTTTCCTTCCTTCCCTTCTGCCCTCCCTTTCCTCTTCTTTCCTCTGTTTCTTTCTCCTCCTCCCCACTTCCTTCCTTTATTTTTTCAGTAGTATTCAGCACAGGGGAAAAAAGACAAAATGTATGTATTCTTATAGGACTGTACTATTGGTTATCTAAAGGGATTCAGGAACATGACAAGAAAGCAAACACAATAAGGGATTTGGAGATGGAATTCCTTACCTGATAGGCTTTGTGTTTCAAAATTAATGGAATAGGAAGTGAAAAGTGAAGTCTAGGGGAGACTGGTTGTTGTGATGAAGGAAATGTACATTACTCTTCACTGTCGGAAGAAGTCTTTACAGTGCTGGTTGTGATAGTTTAACTAGGTATAAAACTTCAGATTCCCTTATTTCCCCCCTGAAATTTGATAAATGCATAGTAGTCCAGAATGCTTTGTTTCTGAAGGGAAATCTATTATCTAATTGTTTTTCTTTTTTTTTGCTATTGTTTTCTCTCTTGTAGTATTTAAGTTTTCATCCTTATACTTGATACTTTGCAATTTTCCTATTGTGTACTCCAACATGGGATATTTTTATTTGTCCTAGGATTCATATATTTCTTCAATGTTGGAAAATTCTTGACTGTATTTCTTTACTTGTTGTTTTTCTGTCATTTTCTTCTTCTGGAATAACTATTGGGCACAGGACTTTATGAAGTTTTTTTTTCTTTTTACCTATATTTGAGGACTTAAAAATAATTTTTGCAATATTATCTTTTAGTGTTGATCTTACCTCATTTTTTATTTTTAAAACAAATTTTAATAAATATTTTTATAATTCTAAGATATCTATCAAGTTATTTTATATAATGTGACTTTTAATATCTGCCTGATTTTATTTACATTTTCTTTTCTATTTCTAAAATTTTTAAAATTTTATAATACAGAAATGTATAACTCAGTTATCTCTCAGCTAACAGTTCTGTAACTCTCATTCAAGTTAAAAAATAAAACATTACCTGGGGCAGTGCTAGTGGCTCAAAGGAGTAGGGCACCAGCCCCATATGCTGGAGGTGGCGAGTTCAAACACCGCTCCGGGCAAAAACCGCAAAACAAACAAACCCCTTACCTGAAAGAGCAATCCAAGATTCAGCTCTGAGGCATCTTTTCTAATCATTATTTTAGATATTTTGTGCATCTGGTTTCTTTCACTCACCATTATGATTGTGAGATTCTTTTATTTTGTTGCTGAGAGCTATACTTCACTAATTTTCAATGTTATTGAGTATTCAATATGCTGAAATTTATTTATCCATTCTAATTTTAATAGACATTTTGATTTTTTCTAGTCAGGATTCATTATGAATAATGCTACTATAATTATTCTTGTACATGTCTCTTGGTGCAAATGGCACACGTTTCTGTTAGGTAAATATGTAGAAGTGCTAGCTCAAATAATACGCATGTGCTCAGCTGAAGTAGATAATGCCAATTTGTTTACCAAAGTTAATTTACTAATTTACATTCCTACTATCTGTATATGAGAATTCTTATTGCTTCATATGCTTATTAACACTTGATATTTTAGTTATTTTAAATTTTAAGTGTTCTGGTAGCTGTGCTGTGACACTCATTATAAGATTGGCACCTTTCTGTATATTTATCGATTCTTTGGATATTGTCTTTTATGAAAGCCTGTTCAAGTGTCTTACTCTTTTTCATTGGATTTTCTGTGTTTAATTGATTTTTACAGGTTCTTTGTATATTGTGGATGAGAGCTCTTTGTTGGTTTAATTACTGAAAATACCTTCTGAGTTGTAGTTTGCCTTTGATACTCTTGATAGTGCCCTTTATTTTTCAATCAACAGAAGTCCTTAATTTAATATGGTACAATTCATTATCCTTTATTTATTGAGCTGTTTAAGAGATCTTTTCCTTTCCCAAGTTCATAAAGATATTATCCTACACGATTTTTCATTATACCCAATTGTATATTCAATATACCCATTGAATAATTGGGTATTTTCAATATACCCATTGTTATTATTATTTTTGAGACAGAGCCTCAAGCTGTTGCCCTGGGTAGAGTGCTGTGGCATCACAGCTCACAGCAACCTCCAACTCCTGGGCTCAAGAGATTCTCCTGCCTCCACCTCCCAAGTAGCTGGGACTATAGGCACCCACCACAATGCCCACCTATTTTTTTGGTTGCAGCCATCATTGTTATATGGCAGGCTTGGCTGGATTGAACCTACCAGCTCAGGTGTATGTGGCTGGTGCCTTAGCCGCTTGAGCCACAGGCGCCGAACCACTGTTATTATTGTTATTTGTCTTTCACATAAACATCTACAAACCACTTGGAATAGATTTTGCTAATGGTCCAATCCGGAGATTGTTGTTCTCTTTGTGGATATTCAATTAATCTAACACCAGTTATTTAAAAAAGACTGTTATTTTTCTACTGCTCTGTAGTGGAGCTTTATTATAAATCAATGTATTTATGCAAGGATTTTTTGGGGTTTTTTGCTATTTCCTTTCAATGGTCTATTTGTCTGTTGTGTGCATCAACATACCATCTTAATTGTCAAAGCTTTGTAGTAATCACCGATACCCATAGTGCAAGTTGTCTTATCTTTTTCACATTTATAGTTATCTTGGTTATCCTTGGCCTTTTGCATATTCAAATAAAAATTAATGTTACTTTTAGAACACTAAGATACAAAAACTGTTAGGAGATTGGAATTACATTGGATCTGTAGATACTTTTTGGAAGAACTGACATCTTCATAATATTGACTCTTTAATCCAGATTTACAATAAGCATTTATTTTTTTATTTTTCTCAATATTAATTTATTATGCTCAGAGATTTTTTCTTCACTTGTACTTGTTTCTAGATATGTGCTATAATTTACTATTATTGTGAACACTATCTTAAATTTTTATTTTTATGTCTCTAGTAAGTATAAAACTTCATTGAATGTTATAGATTGCTAAATCCATTTTTTTCTCTAAAAATTTATCATGGAAATTTTAAAGCATAAAAAAATTGTGTAATAAACTTCCATGTACCCTAACCAGCTTTCAAGTTTTTGAATCTCTAAACTTATTATTATTTTTATTTTTTTTAGAGATAAAAGGCTGGAGTCCAGTAGTATGATCAAAGCTTACTGTAACATCAAATGGTTGGGCTCTAACAATTCTCCTGCCTCAGCCTCCAGAGGAGCAAGGTCTACAGGTACATGGTAGCATGTCTAGTTAATTTTTGGTAGAGGTGGAGTTTCTTTATGTTGCCAATGGTGGTCTCTAATTTTTGGCCTTAAGCTATCCACTACCTTGACCTTCCAAAGTGCTGGAAATATAGATGAGAGCTATTGCACCTATCCTCTAAACTCATATTTATTTATTTATTATTTTATTTTATTTTATTTTTTTTTTGAGATAGAGCCTCAAGCTGTTGCCCTGGGTAGAGATCTGTGGCATCACAGCTCACAGCAACCTCCAACTCTTGTGCTCAAGCGAGTCTCCTGCTTCTGCCTCCCAAGTAGCTGTGACCACAGGCACCTGCCACAATGCCCTGCTATTTTTTTGGTTGCAGCCATCATTGTTGTTTGGCAGGCCAGGGCTGGATTGGAACCTACCAACTCAGGTGTATATGGCTGGTGCCTTAACCGCTTGAGCCACAGGTGCCAAGCCTAAACTCATATTTAATTCCACAAATATATTTGACTTTTCTATATATAAAGCATACTATTTGCCAATAATAATAGTCTTATTTAGTATTTTCTAAAATTATTTATTCAATTAGTAATTTATTCCCATACTACTTAGGAGATCCAGAACCATGTTGATAGTAGCATTCTTACCATGTCTGTGAGCCTGACTATCCTTTTTTATTTTCATCAAATGACACTTATATGTGATCAATTCTTATGTATGTGAGTATCATAGAAATCAATGTCTTAACTAATACTGAAATATTTGTATCACTTGAGTAGTGCAAGCCATAACTGTGATAAATTCAGAACAAAATCAAAAATAAAATGAAAAATGTGTCAATAGGTAGTTTTAGGTTTACATGTAGTACCTACATGTTTAAATTTAATTCCCAGCATTTACTTTATGGTTCCTGCTATAAATGAAAAATTCTAACACAAAGGATAAGACACAACTACCTACAAATTATTGTATTTGTTAATTTTTTAGAGTGTGAAAATGTTTTGAACTCATATGTACAGGGAAAACATTGCAATTCTGATAATCATTTGCTTTTCAATGAACTTTATAGCTCTCAACTATATATGGTCAACAGGAAATATGAGAGAATCTCTAACAAAGATAATTAAATTTTTATCATCATATTAGATTTTATTTTATTTCACATTTGAGGAAGTTCACAACCATCAGCAATGCAAATGTAATTTCAGGTGCAGTTGGGAATTTGTCATTCTCAGTAGAGCTGTTAGCATAGCTAACCTGGTAGATGAAATAAGCACATTTAATACCACAAGTGAAGGGATCATTTTAAAATTGACTTAGATGGCTTCATTTTCCACAACTGAACTGGGTTACTCAACACGGCTGTTATTGGTCCTGATGTTAGGACTTATTCTCTTTTTATAATAAATTTAGGACTGTCAGAAGATTTCAACTTGACATACATGATATCATGCCTTTCATAACCGCCAATGGGATTGTTTCTTCCCATTTCTCACGTTCTTATGAAATTCCATTTCATTGCCCTAGGAACTTTAATAGTTTCTTGTCAGTCACTGCTGCTGGTTCCCTGTCCTCAGCCCTCAACTCCAAGGGCTTCTCCTTTACATGGTCTCGTATGTCGCATTTTTTACCTTTGTCATTACTCTGTATGTGCAATGGAATTAATGTATCAGTGTGTGAACTAAACGTCAGATTTAGGGTCATTGCAGCAGTGAGATGGAAGACTTATTGGAGGTGAGCAAGACTGGAGGCAAAGCATTTGTATAAATCCTGCGGCCTGCTGGTACCACAGAACTGGAGAAGGGAAGAACAATCTTCTAAACTACCAGGTTATGCTAGAGTCATCTGAATCTGCTTCACAATTTAGAATTCGGAGGACTACAAAGGTATTAGAAAAAGCTCCATGAAAATTAGGAAGGATAGATACTAATTAAACTACAGATGTTGATGAAACCTACTGGCAAGGATTAAAGACATTCTCCCTAACAAAGTAGAAGATCTGAGAGGCCTGGGGTAGAACCTAGGTTTGTTGTGGCCTGAAGGCCACAGGATGGGAAGGGGACACAGGACCAGATGGAAACACGCACCGATCTGTCAGCGGTCTTACATCTGTGATGAATGTGTTTTTAAGCGTCTTGAGGCTAGGGATACTTCTACTATTTCTCCTGATAGAATCTGGGAGATTAAGCTGTATACACAGCCTGAGTTCTCAATAAATACTGCTAAGAGGGGATGAATGTGGAAAAACTCAGAACTTTTTTTTTTTCTGTTTTAATTTATGAGCTTCTTAGAAAAGGCAGGGGGAAAGCCTAAACAGTACACTTAAAGGATCTTGATCTTATTTTTTTCCCCCACCCCTTAAACAGATTAAAAGAGGAGAAGAAATAAAATAATCTTGAAGGTTGATTGAGGGATAAAACATCCACAGAACAAATTGGACTAATTCAAGTTTTATGAACGTCTAAATAGCAGATTTAAGTAGATTTGTTGGAGCTTAGATGTAAGTATCTGCCAAGCAAGATAACTTCTAAAGAAAATATTTTTTTTCAGGTCAAAAATTAAGTTTCTGGCTTAGCTTTTGATCTCAGAAATTATCAAGGAAAAATATGCCATTTATGCTGTGATTATAGAACAACCTCAATGAGAGAAGTCATCTCAGATAAAGCCACTCACAGGTCAGCTGAGCCTTCGTCTAAGTATACAGGAAACTGGATAAGCCTGGATTCTTTTCGTGCTGTGGATACTTGGTGATATTTGAGGGCAGTGAAGGCAAAACTCATGAGCATGTTCAAAACCATCGTAGAGCTTTTTTTGTCTTAAGGACTCCTGTACCTAACACTCTCTCACCAGGGCTGCCCCACACTGCCCCTGTGTTCCAAGTGCTTCGTTATCAGTCCCCGCTGCACAGGGCCGTACCTGTATCCTCAGTAATGCTAGGTTACTTCTTCTCTATCTTCATTTCCTTTCCTTGGGAGCCTGAGTTTTTCATCCAGAGATTATTTGTTAATTCCAGAATCAAACTGGGCAGGTGGGTTTATTGGTGCAATTTTGCTTATGGGAAATATTATTATACTAAGTTGCCCCTTTGTATTTTCATTAATCAAGTATACAAGAAAATTCCTTGCTGGAGAACACTGAGAAAACACAGATTATCATCCACAAGAGAATAAAAAGTATAATCTCTCCACACTATAACCACCATGAACCTACACATGTATGTACACACACACACACACACACACACACACACGCTCTCTGCCCTATGCACACACAAATGTATTTCTTGCCTTTTTAGTTAAACATATTTAATTAAAATGTTCTGTGTCAATAAATTTCTGTAACATTTGTGTCTGTGTATTTCTGTAACATTTTTCTTTGTGCCTGGAAAGTATTCCATATTAGAAATAAATTACCATTTATTTACACAATCTCTTACTGTTGCTGCCCATTTTTTCAAGTTAAATTAACAGGTAATCCTTATAGTACATATCTGCTTCTCATCAACAATTTTCTTTGAAAACATCTTGGAACTAGAATTTCCAAGTCAAAGATATGCATAAAAAAACCCTAGTCACTTTTTGAACTAGCTTATTTTTTTCAAAGAGAAATGTATGTTTATTGTAACATCTCAAATAATACATGATAAATAACAAGCTCCCATTTCACCTGAGACTCCCAGCTCTCTCTGTCATTAACCACAGTTATATAACTTTTTGTATATACATGTAGTATAACCTTTTCTCTTTGTACAAATGGATGTATATAAACTATTTTGTACCTTTAGATTGTATAAATGAAAGAAGTGTAACTTGGTGCTTCTTCCAGTTTTTAGAATACATAGACCTAAATCACATATTTTTCATGGTCATATAGTAATCATGACATGAATGTATGCAACTTGAGAAAATCAGTAGGATTTTGATGGAGGTAAGTTCTTTTCTTTCTTTCGTTGAGATAAACACCGCAATAACCAACATTTTTACATGTATGGCTTTTAGCATATATATAAGTGTTGGCAAATTCTTAGAATTTTATGGCTTTTGATGCATATTGCCAAGCTATCCTTTATTATTTATTAAGAAATAAATTTGCATTGGCATGGTACAAATCCCCCCTTCACTTAAAACAAAGCTTTTGCAGGCAATATATATGTCCTGAAGATTGGCTGTAAAGTTATTGTTATTCAACCTCTAGACAAGGAATTTGGGTAAAGATGTCATTGCTTTAAGAAGCCAACTGCCCAGCCTATAGGCACATTTCACCGCTGGTGTTTGTGTCTTTCTGGAGACATTTTCACTTTTGCTTTTTTTCTGTGGAAAAGCAGCGTGTGTCTGCCTGATTAAATCTCTTACTCTTTTTTTTTGGTTAAGCACGTGCCCTTTTCACTATATTTTTCTTATTTATTTAGCATCTTCCTTTCATATAGCTTAATCATCTCTCTTATCTGGAATGTAAATTCCATGAGAGCAGTTGATTATTTTTTTTCACTGCTATGTCTCTGAATCTAGTCCATAGTAGTGACTCAGAAAGCTTTTGCTGAAAGAATGAGGCCATTCAGTCAAACAGAAGTTTCTAAAAATCCCCATTCCCCTTTGATACATTGTAGTTCCCATGTCACAAGTTTTGCACTATTGTCTCATGTTGTGTTACATTCTCTTAAACTCCAGGTTTGTTAAATCTGTGGTTTCAAATGATGTGTGAAATCCCTAGCAAGCCAGGTCTCGGGTTCAAATGTGAAGGTACATTTGGGGGGTGTGGGGAGAGAGAGAAGGTTGCTAGTACTTACAGAAACTAAATGACTAACAGTTTCAACTCTTGTATTTGCTTTCAAAAATAATTTAACATAAATGATGCTAAAAAAGATGTTTTGCAAATGATTCTTTTCATGTGACCCATGGATGCTAAAATAATATTGAGACAAATAAATAAAATTTTGGATAACGTAAGGCAAGCAATATCATGGGCAGCAAAGAAACCCTTCCTTGTCAGAACCATAATCTTTCTTTTGAGGTTGCAATGATTACTGGAATTTTCTCAAAAGAAAAGAGAGACATTCAGACCTACATTATAAAATATTAAAAGCAAACTATATTAGTTGTTTTGATTTATGTCACTTATAGGTGGGAAAAGAGGATGAAATATAATATTTGATCATTTCAGCCATTCCATGTGATATTTCTGATTTTAGAAAGGAAGAACCAGAGAGTGCAAAGTGGATTAATAAAATAACGTAATCCTATTTTTATACTTTCTTCTTTAAAGAGGATCTATATTAACTGATATTTTGAAAATGCAATTCTTGCATCTGTGAAACTCAGGATAAATAGAAATGTAGAATGTGTGTGTGTGTGTGTGTGTTTGAGTCCAAATTTTTTTCTAACGTAAGAGAGGATATAGGACAGTGACTGGTCTGATGGTTAAGGATAATAACAGGTATTGAGAGAACAGAAAGCTCCAGCCCCAAGAAAGAGAGCTGTTGGAAAAATTGTAATGAGATAAAGAAAGTGTTTGAGCAAAGACTTGTGAAATCTGTCAGAAAAATAATGAAGCTAGTGATAACATTTTATCTTTTGGAATCAATATTAATATCTGACTCAGGTACCAAAAATCTCTCGTGGGGAAGAAAGATCTGACTAAATGAACTCAGATTAGATTTTAGGACAGAATTATTTGGCCTTGAAACAGGACACTGCTATTCATTTATTTATTCAATATTAAAGTAGTATTTACTATATCTTAGTAACAGGTATTAAGGAAGACAATTTAATTGACAACTCTGGTGAATGCAAGGGAATTTGCCTGGTTAAAGTACAGGAAATTTGGAATGTTGCAGGATTTTAAAGGAGCAACTAAAAATGGGACATGCCTTTGCATAATCAATTTTATAATTAATTGGAATGGTGATTTTGGGCAGCTCCAGTATACAAGCAGGAAATATAAGCTCAAAAGAGGATACACGGTCCTGGACCTCAGATTCCACAGTTTAGCTGAAGTTAACCTCTCTATAGATATGCACCTAGACTTTCATTAGCTTCTGACCCTGGCTGAACAGGATTCAGGTAAGAAGAATAAAAGATTCTATTATAATATAAAACAAATTACCCTGTTAAAATTTTAAATGTTTACTAATAGGACATAGGCCAGGTAAGATACACATGGAGTCATTAGACATTAAGCCATTCTATGTAGCCTATTAACAACAAAATGAGTTTGAGAAGAGATTGATTTCTTTTAACATTTCTTAATTAACAAGGAATGGGCAAGATACATCTGAAAAAGAGCCACACTGAGTTTCAAATAGTGAGTGATTTGCTATTTATTCTTTTCAGTGGATGAAAATCATCCTGTACCGTCAAACGTGTCCCACTTTCTCTATTTTTTTTATCCAAAGTGAAGCACTCATATTTATATTATTAGTCAAAGCTATGTGGTATGTTAAGATAGAAAATTTATATAATAAAGACTTCAAATGCTGTATCACCATGTAGTAGATTTAATGGTCAAAAATTAGGACATCGTAGAGTCCCTTGGTTAGTAACTTTTAGAGGAATGTCCAATTATAAAACATACATAAAATAAACTTTCTAGTTGCCCAATGATATTTATTAATCACATGTTCCTTTTTTTAGTCCAATTATTGACTCTATAAGGGGTTTATTAAATACATGCGCAGGTGCACATGCACACACTTCATAAAAGTTAGAACAAATTATGCTTAGCCAAAAAAACATGATTTCCATTAGTACAAACTGGAAATTGTTGATATCCATACATGTATATAAGTACTTTGAAAATCGACATCATTACATGAAATTATTCTTTATGAATGGCAAATAAAACCTGATTTAAGGAGGTCATTTTTAATTTTTAAAAATTTCTTAAATTTGAAAAGGTGGGTAAAGAGAATTTTACATGTTACTAATTAGAAATGGTTTATTAACACATTTGTAAGTTAGGAATATAGTTCTTATAATAAAAATTATCAATCTTTTTTTTTCATACACCTGGGTTTACCTTCATGAAGAAGCTGGAATGTGCATGATGTCAGCTTAGGCATCGAAACAATAAGTCATTGTTTCTTTATCTTTTGTTTTCATCCTACCTTATGATCTGAGATCATTTGGCCAGTCTAATGGTTGCCCTATTTATGGCACACTTTCTATACTTTGATCAAAACTGTGACTTTTTTAAACTGGTATTCTTGATGTATCTACGTATCTATACAAACTTGCCTGGGTAAATAGCTTTTTAAAGCAGTATTAATATCTCCCTCCCTCCATCCTTCTTCCCTTTTCCTCCTTCTTTTTTCTAACTTTTGAATGTTTTCCTCCCTCACAGACACTTTCTTTTAAACAGTCTTATCTAATCATATAAAAAAAATCATTCAGCATGTAAAACGACCCATGTAACAACTGGGCAACGTAATATTTGTTACATCCGAAAGTCTGACCTTTGGATGGGTTGCCTTCTGCTGCTTCTCGGAAGAGCCTTGTGAGTGTGGTGCTGGGAGTTTCCTCACAGAGCGGCCACTGTGAGGTGACTGCTGCTCACACCAGCCCTGCCAGTCAGGTGTCGTGTAGTCAATTGTTCTATCCCTGGTTTTTCTCTTTCTCCTTCTAGCTCTCTTTCTTTTCTTTTTCCTTTCCTTTCCCCTTTTTCCCCATTTGGCTAAAAAAGTGGTTCTTAATGACTTACTAAGTGAGAAAATTCCCTGGAGAACTTTGATGCTAATATTGTCCCATCCCTCTGAGAACCGTCAGCTAAATGATCGCTGTGGACAGAAGAACCGATAGAAACGGAAGAGTGACAGGAGTCTCAGCAATAGGGTTCACAGGCATGTGAGCCTGTCAGCGGGAGTGGTGGGGGAGTCCACCCAGAGTCTCTGTGAGAGGGTCGGGGGACCTTACTAACAGATTACCCATTCTATGTGAAGACATTGCCACACAGGAAAAGTTTGATCCAATAACAACACTGAGCATCCCCAAAGGGAAGGGGGGTTGTGGGCACCTCTCAGGTGGCAGCATCTATTAGCCCAACCAATTCTTTCCTGCTCCATTGACTGGACTCTGCCTGAGCCTTATTATGACTCGTGAGCAGGATCTGTCAGTTACAACAGAACATCCTGTGTGGCCCAGTTAGGACTGGGGGCACGGTCACACTGATTTGGTTGCATCCATCCAACAATGTATGGCTCTCTACTTCATAACCCTAAAGCCAATGCCACAGGTTAGACGTGTTATCAGTGGTAGGAGGCTGTGGTGTGTGTGGGGACAGCCGTGGCCAAAGGGAGCTGCAGTGTCCAGCAGGTGCAGAACCTGGCGGGTGCCGATGTATATTCCATAGGGGCAGAGGCGTGCTGCAAAGATAAATGGTGAGATGGCAAAGCCAGCAGGCATGGCATGGTAGGTAACCACGCTTCTGTGTCAGCCAACTGGGGACACCTGAACTATGTGGAAGTGAGGGGCTTTGCAGAAGTCTCAACTATCAGAGTGGCAAAACAGTGATATCTGTGCTCTTACCGCAAATGGACTGTACTCGCTACAGTATGATTTCTGAGGAAACCCAGCCGCAGAGTCACAGGACACAATAATGCTGCTACACACCAGCGTTTACCTCCTGATCCCATTTCCATACGTCGACTCTTTGAAAAGATAGAAGAATGACTTCTACACTGAGGACATAGGGCACCATTTTGATAAGAAAGAGGATGTATTGTGAAATATGAGGGGAAAAAGCCAGCAGAATTAAAAAGGTAATTAAGGTAGCAAAAGTGAAAGGAGCTGGTTTTCATATTTCAACAGAGAAAAAAGAGAGTTATTCAAATACATATATTCACAAGAGGCAGAAACAGAGAGCAAAAATAACCATGAAAACTGACACTGGAAATTAAAGAGGAGGAAATAGAGTAGCTCATTCTTGTCACCAGCCTAGTGTTTTTTTTTTTTTAACCCCCTCAAGCTGAAAAATGATAGTGAATTACATAAGCAAAGATGGAATAAAATTACTGTGAAATAATGCTAACTTTTAGCAGCCTCCTTCAAGTGTATCCTCATTATTTGTCAATTCACCCACCAAACAGACATGCAAGCACATTAATTTTTTTCTTCTTGTACTATCCACAGAGAAGGTAATCTTCATTTACGGAAAGCATGTGTTTCTTCCTGCCTTGGTGCATGCTGAGGAGGGTTCTCCTTTCTCTAAATCATCATCTGCTTGCCCATGCAATTTCCATGAGCAAATATGGGTATTTGCACATGTAAATGGAAGGGCATGAAATAATATGTGTTCAGTATTAGTGGGCTCAGCCAGGGTTTGGCTTTTTTTGGAGTTAAAAGCCTGTCAATGCACAGATTTCTGAGAAAGCTTCATTTATGGAGCACAATTCTGAGCCAAGTCAAGGAGGTGTAACGCCATTAGTTAAATATCCTTTTGTCAAGAACATTGATGGGTTTTTCTTTTTGATTTGGAATTATGGAAGGCTTTAAAGGGTAACATTTTACAAGGATATGGTATAAGTTAACTTTTGGCTCTGAAGTATTTACTAATATGTTGTGGGTTTGAAGGATAGAGTACATCTTTCAATTTTGCCTTAAACTATCTCTTTAAAAGTTACATAATTATGGAAAAAAATGTGAGCTTAGGCATTCAAGTTGTATTGCCAAATAATATTCAAAAAGCAAAAAGTTACAAAAGTTGGCAAAGACAAGTAATTCTATAGAGCCAAGCTTTTGCTCCGAGGACACACCATATTTTACTGTTTTAGGGAGTCTCTTTGACCTTTTACCAGTGCAGTATTCTAATGCATCTGTCTTACAGCTACACTTATACACTTATCCAGAACTTGAGAAATCTACGAGTTTCTTCTAGTCAGAAATCTTTCAGCCATGAATTAATGAGTGCCTCTGGATGCCTCTCTCTATTCTAATTTTTATTCTTTTATTTTTTTGAGACAGTGTCTTACTCTGAGGCTCAGGACGGTGTACAGGGACATGGTCATAGCTCAGCCTCAGACTCCCAGGCTCAAGAAATCCTTCCACCTCCATTCCCAAGTAGCCTGGACTACAGGTGCACACTACCACATGTAGCTATTCTTTTTTTTTTTTTTTTTTTGAGACAGGGTTTCACTATGTTGATGAGCCTGGCCTTAAACTCCCGACCTCAAGCAATCTTCCTGCCTTGGCCTCCCAAAGTGCTGGGATTACAGGCATGAGCCACAGTGACAAGCTTCCTTCTCCTCCTTCTCTTTTATCTATTTTAGAGACAGGGTCTGGCAGTTACCTCTTCTGAAACCTTTTAAAACCACCCTGATTATAGACTTTTAAACTTGAACTTCACTTTTCTTGACACGAACACAAAATCCTAAAATATATTTTTCTGTTTGTATTTCCACAAAGTAATTACCTTAGTTAAGCCATCCTGAAGCATCATTTAAGAAATTCTACTTTCTTAATATATGGTTTCTCATTACTTTTTTTTTTTTAATGAAAAAGACTATTTTACAAAGGGGAAAAGGGGGGGGTCTTGCTGGACTTTATGCCAAAGAACTGGTAAGAAGTGAAAAACCAAATCAAATAATTGGAGTTTTATTACATACCATGGTGAGGAATGAGTCAAATAATTTTCACCCTATTATTTATTGTCCGCGGTTTTATAACTTGAGGCAGCCGATTGCATTTTCCAATGAGGGCTACATCTTCACGTCCTGCCTTTCATGTTTGTTTAGAGCCTTGCCATTACCCTCTTAAGTGAAATCAGGTTCTCTTTGCCTTGAATCTGAATAGCTTCTGAGTTGCTTTCAAATGGTAGAATGTGGTGCAAGTGACACTGTGATTTCTGAGGTGTGTAGCTCTGCCTTGTAGGCGCTGACACTTGCCTTTTGGAATCCTAACCCAACATGTTAAAGTATGATCATTCTCAGGCTTCTGTGCTATAAGAAAGCCCAGGGACAAGGACAGGATATACAGAGGGGTTCCTCCCAACAGCCCCAGCTGAGGTCCCAGTTGTGAGCTGGCATTGCCCATCGGGCATGTGAGTGAAGAAGCCTCCACATGACTGTAGCCCCCAGTTGTTGATTCATACCCCAACCTTTGAGTCTTCTATCTGGGAACCCAGACATCACCGAGCAAAAACAAACTGTTCCCATGGAGCCTTGCGTGAATTACTGACTCACAGATTCCATACACTTTAGCACAGTAAAATGCATGTATTTGTTGCTAAATTTTGTGTTACTGGATTCAATGTTGCCTGGTTCAACCAGCCACACATTGAAAATATTTGGGAAAAAAACAACAAAAGTTGTATTATAAGTGCAACTACTCTTTACATAGCATTTTCATTACACTAGGTATTATAAGTAATCTAAAGGTGATTTAAAGTATCTGGGAGGATGTGTGTAGGCTATATGTCAATAATGTGTGCCATTTTGTATAAGGGACTTGACCATTCACCAATTTGCATATTTGCAAGTGTTCCTGGAAGCAATCCCCCATTGATACCATGGGACAGCTATAATTTGTTATGCACCAATAGTAACCAGAACTATCTACAAGTTACTTGCGCTAAAATGTTCAACTCCAGTCTGGAAGTATCATCTCATATTGCAGGGTCCATTTGAAATAATTTGTTGGGCTACCGATTTCTTTCTTTCTTTCTTTCTTTTTTTTTTTTTTGAGACTGAGTCTTACTATGTCACCCTTGGTAGAGTGCTGTGGCGTCACAGCTCACAGCAACCTCCAACTCTTAGGCTTAAGCAATTCTCTTGCCTCAGCCTCCCCAGGTAGCTGGGACTATAGGCGCACACCACAGCACCTGACTATGTTTTGTTGCAGTTTGGCTAGGACCAGGTTTGAACCTGCCACCCTTGGTATATGGGGCCGGTGCCCAACTCACTGAGCCATAGGTGCCGCCCGGGGCTACTGATTTCTAAAGTCTGGTCCTATTTAGTACTCGTCCAGGGAGAAAGTTACCAGTAGACTATTTTAAGATCAATATCCTCTATTAAAATAAGTTACATCTAAATAAAGTATATGCAAAAGTCTACTTTTAAAAAATCATTTTTAAAAGATCATGTTAATAAGCTGCCAGATTTGGGGTTCATTGCACAGAGCTCTTTTGGAGCACAGGTAGTCTGAGCATGGGCAAGAGGCATTTGGGCCAGTTCGTGTGGATAAGGGTTGAGCTGCTCCCATCCGGCTTTCACTCACTCTTCCTTTTCTTCCTCCCAGTCACTGGCCCCTTATGAGGTGGCTGGTTTACGTGGGGTCCAGCTGTGGGTGATAATGTGAGAAGTGAAAGGAATTTATGTTAAACCCCTTATCACACATGTACCTGATCATGGGAAAAGTTCCTTATGTGTGACATGAACGTGAACTTTCTGTTTTACTTCATAAGATATGGTTAGAAATAATCAATCCATCCTCTTTACCAAATAGCATAGAAAGGGTAGTGCCTATCCTGATGAAGTCCAACCGGAAAATGTAATAATAACGCTCCAGTATAGTTTACATATGTCTAATGGAAATAAGAAGAATTTTAAGAGAAATAAATAATTTGAGGTGGAAAGCAGATGTGTATGATAAAGAACTAGGCTCTAGTGAGAAACTAATTCTCAGCAATAGCTCTTGCATTCCCGGCAATTCCCACCTGACCATAGTTAGACATCGAAGGCTCTGCAGTCCTGAGTACATTATTCATGTGTTAGGTGAGAAGTGGAGTGGCTGGAGAGTCACGGCAGCCATCGGAGCTCACAGACTTAGGGATTGGACAAGTGAGGAATCAGTAATGGGAGTATGAGGTTCTGATCCAGTTTTGCATTTTCAAACTTGTGCTCCAAAATAGTGAAACTTTAGGAACTAATTTGGGATGAGTTTTATATTAAATTCTTCTTGCGTATATAGAAAACTCTTAGTTTTACAAAAAGGCTTAAATTTTACCTTATTTCTTTCCTCAATATCCTGTAAAGCCTAGTCTGAGTCATGATTATCTCTAAATATACCTCCCCAGTGACGGAACTTCCCGAGGACAGACCCTGCTTTCTCCTCCTGCCTGGCTTTGCTGGGAGGGTTGGTGAGTGAGTCACAGGGTGCAGGGAGGGGAAGGATGCACCTTCCGGACAGTCTTTGCTGGTGCTTGGCTTCTGGGCAGAAGAGTGGTGAACGGTGCTGCAGGAAGCCAGAAAGCAGAACCTGCTCCCTGCCATCTGTAGGAATTTTCTTTTCCTGTCAGGAGCAGGTGGGTTTTGTCAAGATCCCATCACTAAGTGATTACTTCGTGGTCACTAGGATGGCACCCGGGTCAGGGACCTGCACTAATTGAGACTGAATTAATATTCAATGGAATGAGAAAATGAAAAGTGTCCTCTAACCTGCTACTCTCCCTTCCCAGAACCTTCTGTATTATCCTCTGGTGGTCTCTGATTATCCTCTCACTTCAGGCATGGAAGCTGATCACACCCAACAAGTGAAGGTAAGGAAAGGTAGCAACAACCACAATAACAGAAATACTGTTTGCAAGGACAGCTAACATTTGCTGAGCAGTTACCGCATCCCGGGCACTGTACCGTTTAACGCAGTCCTCACAACAGCAACCCAATAAATTCCATGGGACTCCTTTTCTGCACAGATGGGCATATGGAAGTTCAGAAAGGTGGAGTTTTGCTTGGCTTTTCTGGGATGTGAGGAGGACAGTGGGACAACAAATGGAATAGGGCTGTGTGGCCCTAGGACAGGATCTTTTCTCAAGGAACCAGACAGTACTGAAGTGTATTTTATCCCCTCTGATCTTCTTCACCTCCTGTCTGAGATGCATTTGCATAGGAGGTCAGCACACAGATAAGTTTTCTGGATTCTGCTTTATCAGGGATTCATAGCTCAGTGGTTTCCAAAGTGCGGTCGGGGGTGAAGGGGTCGGGTGTCCCTGCAACAATTTTAGGAGGTCTGTGAAGTAGCCAGGCAATGTGTCTGCAGAAGCAGAGAAGAAAATCTCACCTTTCATTAAAATAGATAGATGCCTAAGAGATTTGCAAATTTAAAACACTATTTTTCTGAAAAAATTTTTGCTTTGGGTTTTATCATTTTTTTGGTAACATACATGTGATTGTGTCACCATATAATGAGTCTATTATGTTCAATGACTTAATAAATCATGATATTTTAAAAAATTCTCAGTTTGAATTTCTAGTACTATAAAATATAAACAAAGCCCTTTTGGTTCCAGAATGAAGAGAGTTGAAAATCAATGATACAGTTATTCTCAAATCCAGATATAGTATATTTTTGAATACTTATTATGCTCAAGCATGGTGCTAGGTGCAATAAAAAGGTAATTTGGCATAGGCCCAGCGTTGGAGTAGCTTCAAAGTTTATGTGTCATCGACACGTAAACATAACTATGGCATACTTAGCACTGCTTTCGCAGAGATACCAAAAACCCCACAAATTCTTCTGGATTGAATTCAATTCAAAATTCCAACCTCGGAAATATTTTTAACATTCCCATTGCAGATGAGGAGACTGAGGCTCATAGCGGAGGTGATGTGGCCAAAGGTCGGGATAGCAAGTGGTGGACTAATTCAACCCCAGGGTGTGTTTGTGTTATCGTCAGAATTTCCTCAACTTTGTTTGTTCACCTTTAGTATTTTTTTGATTGTATGATAAATATAAATCTCAGAATTTGAATTGTAAAAGGAACTTAACACATTTGGAAGCAATTTGTACAGCAAATTGGTGATCTTCATTAAAAGTAAGTTAGATTATTTGATTTAAATTATGATAAATTATGTTATGGGTGATGGAAACTTATTTGTTACTTATTAAAGATGTTAGTCCTTGAATTTACTATTTACTGGGGTAAAAGAAGGAGCCTATTTCATTGTTAAATCAAATATATCCAGGAATGCCGTAAGAGGAATTTCTATGTTTCTACTTGTATTCAATTTCATTAAAATGTAAAAAGAATATGACTGAAAAAGAACCAAGCTCCAAATAAACACACGAATAAATAAAGTAAAATACAATAAATCTACTGGGAAAATCACCCAGTGCCAACTGATATGATTTCACTCTGTGCAAAACCATGTCCATTTCAGATAATACTCAGTGCAATAAATGTGGCTCGGCAGAACTTTTATTCAATAAGGAAACCTTCATAAATACAGACCTTGTGCATTTTACTTGATTTGCCATAGAAGTGCATTTTGTTGAAACATAACTTTAAAAAGCTGATGAAGACATCCCCATATATTCAGAAATACTATTCTTCCCCGTAAAAAGAAAAGAAAAAGCAACAGCAGCCCGTGAATCCTTTAATCATGAGCATTAAAGATGGTCTGTTCAGAGATTGCAAGGCTGCTGACTCAAGTTAATATTTTCTTGGCTTGCTTCTGCACTGCTAGCTATCTTTGCATGTGCCTGACGCTGATGTGGAATGACATTTGCACCTGTTGTCGCCATCCTATGTTAATTAGCGCAGTGCCCTAAGTAGTAACCAGGCCATCACATCCAAACAGAAGCCATTAACATATTGCAGCTGTCAGGACTAAGAAAGATACTGGAGCTGGAAGATGTGCACACCCCTGCATACCTTGGCTCAGTTAGCAAAGCTCTCCCAATTGGAGTCACTTGGGAGAGGAAAAGAAGCGTGGGATGTAGCCAGTCAGGAGTGAAAGAATACATTTTACCTCAGGTTTACTTTCATGTATTATGCATAGCCTTCAAGGTCACTGCGTGATCATTTATAAGATTTTAATGAGATATCAAAGTGGAAAGAATGGAATATAATTAATGCTGTCTTATTGAAGAGACAGACAGGTGTAAAAAGAGCCTCCAAATTTAATGCAATCTTTCAAATTCTAGAGCTAAATGGGAGACCAAAGTATCAAAATCACACTGAGAGAGGGAGGGTTACCATATTGAGATAACACTTCATTACCAAAGACTTCTCTGTACTTCTTTTCTGCAATGCAACAATTCCAAAAATTAAAGAAGTTTCTGTAAGGGAGTTGTGTTAGAATGCACAGATCCTTTCTAAACCCAGAGGAGGTAGATGACCTATTCTAGGACTTCAAGAAGAAGAGCTTCTATTAAGAATGGGTATCTTCTATGAATTATTGGAACAGGGCACACGAGGTCAGCTGTCTTATGCCAGTGAGCATTCCATTCCCCAGAAGGTGTTTTGTTCAACATACAGCCAGGTTTCTTTGAAGTTAGTTTGGCTCTATATATTTTTTCAACTTGTAAAAACTGTATAGCTCATACCAATGCTAGTTAAAATGTAGGCACAGGAAAAAAATCCAGATTGATGAGTACCCAGTTAACTGGGAACTTCACTCAACTGACTTGCTATTTTTTGGCTCTCAATCTAGGAAGAGGCAAATGGAAAGAAATTAAGCAGACAACAAGAGTTTAATAAAACGAAAAAAAAAAAACCAAAACAGCTTATGAGATATGTCCTGAGGATTGATATTCATGCTACTACATTTTCTTAGAACTTTATACACATATTTCTGTTCAGGGAGAACTGATGTTAAAAATAATGATCCCCAGGCCCAAAGGACTTTGAATTCTTTCATGATTCATCAAAGAAAAATAGATCCCATTCAGCACACTGTTCGAACTAAAGCAGGGATGTGTGATATGGTTTTAAAAGATTTGATAGCTGAAATACTGGGGAGAAAATAACTTTAGTTAATTTTTAACTCTAACATCTAGATGTTTAATCCCTAAACTTTCAGGTAGTTTCATCAAGCCCCAAATTTGGCCTTTTAAATGAAAGTTGCTTAGTGTCAGTATGAATTTCTTTTTAGGTTAATAGTAAAGCAGGAAGAACTCATCTACATTTCTTCTTGCATATTATCTGCTGAAAAGTTGCTTGGTAAAAAATTTTTGTCACCTGGAAAATGTTGGCATCTGTGCTTACCCAATACTTAACAACTTAATCGACTTCAATGTATGCAAATATGTGACGGGGGAATAGGCACAGCCAAATCAGTTTGATTGAAAGTATACCACATATTGATTGGCTAAATAATGAAATTTTTCACTCCTTGGTAGTAGTAGTTTTAGAGTTGGAAAGATAACGATCCTTATGTACTTGGAAGGCTGTCATAAACCAAGAAGACTATTAGCATTTTGAAAAGTCTTTCTTCACTGGTCATGGAAAAAAAATGCAACAAAATCATAAACTTACTGATGATCCAGGAATTTTTACATAAAAGTCTCGGAATGCTTTCAAAATTGTATTCTCTCTTCTGGTTTAATTATAAAGAAATTAGCCATGCTTGGAAGGTACTTAAAGAATTTGATGAAAAGTGGAAAAAAAATCTTTACTTCTATAAACATTTTATTATATAGCATTTGGATCTTGAGAAATAACTGGAAATAATGGCCATATATTTTAAATTTTCACCAAGATGATTAACCTCATATAAACTTCTTTAGATAAGCTAATAGCTTGGTTAAAATCAGTGAAAATTTCAATATACATTGGGGTTATGAGAATGTGCTATATTCTTTAGGTGCATCTATTATGAAAGTAGTTACTAATAAATCTTCTTCAATCCATGGCCACAAATACTAGTATTACTATTACATTTTTCCCTAGTTATGACTGAACAAAATCTAGTATTGGGGGGAGGTAATCAAATAATCATTTAGTTTCATCAACCATCCTAGATACAGGAGATACAAATAATTTAAAATTCATGAAGAAACCATCTTCCCATTTTTAAAAGGTTAAGTTCCCCTAAGCTATGGAAGAAAAACACCCTCAGAAGACCTGGGGAAGCAGTAAACACTGGTGGCAAGTGACAGGAATTGATCCTCCTTGGCTGTGCCTGTCATGTCTCTAAATTTTATTTCCACCATCTCTAGAATGCTATGAAAAGAGAGTGGGCACTGGACTATGGCCTGAGGGCTTGGAACCTGGGTCTCTGACTTTTTCTCAATTAGGAGGCCTCCCCGCCTGAAGGAGAGATGTGCGTCTGACTGGAACACAGACAGTTGCAAGGTATTGATTAGCCATAATGTGAAGTCAAATCTGAATAAAAAAGCCCTGTATCGGAGACAGCATGCCCTCCAAGTCAAGGGTCCAGAGATTCTGATGAGCTCTGTTTCCTTTCTGAGAGAGAAAGAAAGTTCCATTTCCTTATAAAGGCTCTCTTGATAAGAAAGTCCAGCAGACCATCTGTCAAAAAAGCTGAGGCTTCAGATTTGACAGGTCCTTGTTAGTTTTTCATCCTAGATCACTCAACATTCAGAGAAGAGAAGAAAAGACGATTGCTAATATTGCTGGGTGCCACAAAACTCAGCCTTGCATTTGTGCTAGGAGGTGTCAGCTGTCCTCCTCTGCATGAAAGAAAACACATACCCTACCTGGTGTGGAAAGTCTTTTTCTATAACGCTGGCCTCACTACAACACAGTACATACCACGCTTCCTCATTCAAGTGTTATTTACATCATAAATGACCAAAGTATGCTTTTAGTTGAATTGTGAAACAATACTTCTTTTTCAAATAGTGCCTTTGCATTCTCTTTGTGGATCCTCTATTGTATTTTTCATGCCAAATGTCTGGGTGCCTTATACTTCTACGTTTTTAGGGGAGTTCTAGGCATCAACTTCCTTGAGGCATTACAGCAGTCATGTGAAATAGAAGGCCCAACTATCATTAACTTAGATGAAGAAAGAAGAAACAAAGGTATTGTTTGTATATTGACTGTAAGATTGACCAGGGTCATAAAGAGAAAGTTAGAGTCAGGACTAGACTATAGGCAACCTGTCCTCTAAACTAGCTTTCTTATTCTAGATCCAGGATTGAACCTTCATAATATTAGCGATAAAATGGTAATTACCAAACAGGTTATTAAAGTATGGAAATTTAGCTGGGTGCCCGTAGCACAGTGGTTATGGCATTGCATCCTGACTCACAAATGATCCATTTCCAAAGTAATGCCTGAATGCTGTCTTGGTGACCTCATTCTAGAACTTCCGTACTTCATTTATTTATTCATTTATTTTATTTTATTATTATTATTTTTTGAGAGAGAGTCTCACTATGCCGCCCTCGGTAACATAGCACACAGGAACCTCAAACTCTTGAGCTTACATGATTCTCTTGCCTCAGCCTCCCAAGGAGCTAGGACTACAGGTGCTCGCCACAACACCCAGCTACTTTTTTGTTGTGGTTGTCATTGTTGTTTAGCTGGCCCAGGCCAGGTTCAAACCTACAAGCCTCAGTGTATGTGGCCATTGCCATAACCACTGTGCTACAGGCACCAAGCTGAATTTCCATATTTTAATAACCTGTCTGGTAATTACCATTTTCTCACTAATATCACGAAGGATAGAAACAATGCATTCTGACTCCTGTCTTCACTTTCACATTACTATCAGGACAAAACAGAATCATATGGCTACTGGGAATTTTCCAGTAATTCCTCAATAGGACTGTATGTATTCATTTGACCACGTGTTCTTCTGTACTTCAATTTTTCTATGTTTCAGGGCAATGTTTGTCTTAGTCACTGTTGCATGCCCTATCTTGCACCATGTCTGACCTTGGGCAGATGTTCAGTAAATATTAGTCACAGAAGTAAACAAACAGGTGAGTGAATAGGAGCATTAGAGTCCAAAAGGAGTACCATAAGCAGATTACATACTATTGATAACACTCCCCATAAATTAACAGAATGCACTCTGTGATGACTGCTGCCTTCATCAAATTTTAGAGAACTTTATTAGAATTCCAGAAACTTTCATCAGAGCCTAGGCTCCCTGGTGACAGCAGTCAAGTTCTTGTTCACTTTTGTGTCCCCAACTGCCTGGCACAAAGGAGGCACAAAATAAGTACTTGCTGAAATGACTTTCCCCCCTTTTGATTCTAAATATATTTGATAACACTAAAAAGCAGCATGTATTGAGTACTGCAGAAGGCACGTTATATACATAATGTGCATTGTTACTTTTGTTCTCTAATGACCCCGAGAAGTACGTATAGTTATGAGCTTCATTGCAGAGGTTGAGTAAACTGAAGCTCAGAAAGGTCATATGACTTGCTCAAAGTTGATAAGTGGTGGGGCTAGTATTCTGACCCAAACCAGATTCTAAGGTGAGCCTTCTTAACCACTCTATTAGTCTGCATCTTGGATACATTACACTGTTTTCTTTTTGATGAGTAACAGTAGCAAACACTCAGGTAGTACTATGTGCTAGCGATTGTGCTAAACATATTATGGAGATAGATTAATTGAATTCTCCCCTATCCTTACATCAACCTTTGAATTTAAATTCTGTTATGTTACTCACTGTGCTTTTAAGACCGTGAAGAGTTTAAACAACATGCCCCAAACCACACAGTCAATAAAAGTGTAAGTAGGAAAGTAACCCAGGCGCTCTGACCCTAACAGCAATGTTTTGAACTACTTTGGAATGGTGGTACTGTCTCTTGATAAAGTTTGAGTAGTAGTTAAGCTTTTCTTTAATCCATAATGGTCTATAGTACTTAGAATTTCCTTAGCAGGTATAGTCTCTATCTTTCATTTTGTACTTATCTTGAAGTGGGGCAATGATTTTTGAATAGTCCTATCTCTCTTACTAGATTTTAATCTTTAGAAGAAAGATAGCTTTCATTTTTAAATCACAGATCTTTAGCTTAAGAATTAAAGTAGTGATTCAGAGATGGTATACATATAACTCAAGCTAACTTATAAAAATGATTTGCATGTGTTCATTTAGTGCAGTTGAAAATTCTAATTTTAAAACCCAGAATATAGAAGGGAGAAGTAAGATGTTGTTAAGTGTGATTAAGAGGCTAAAACTATTTTAGACATATCTGGGTTATTACTTCTCAGAGATTTCTAATGAAATGTAATTTTGGTATTTACCAGCATGATATTCTAGCATTAGAAGTGAATTTGTTATTTCCTCCTGACATACGTCTCACTTTAGTAATTAACTATTGGACATGTGTGTCAAATTCTTTAAAATATGAAAAGAGAATAGTCGAAAATTAAAGAAGAGGTTTTTTTTTTAGTATATATATTTGTGCTTCTTGAAAAGTAGCAAATATATTGCCTGATGTTTAAAAGCATAGGAAATACTTCACAAACACATGTTGAAATATATTTGATATTAGGGTATCCTTTGTCAGGCAATAATGTCCGACCATTTATGGCTTATGGGAGATACTGACAAAGTCCTCCTGTTTTGCCTGAAACCCCCTATTTGTCTTTATTTACACAAAGCATCTTTTACCACAGCGTTTTGCAAAACTTGTCTTGCCAGACATTAACTCAATGATAATGCATGGAATGTCAGTACAAATGTCAATTTACATTTGTTTCTATTTGAATTGATACCAAGAAACCCTTTCAAGAGGAAATCTTTGAGTTTTTAAAGCTTCCTTGGCTATTGCTAGTTTGACAACCTATAAGACTTGTTGGCTTTGTTGCCTGGTAAAGAGATTCCAGGAGTATCCAAATACAATAAATTTTATATTATCTATCACGTTAGTTCAGTGATTCTCAACTGACAGGGACTTTGTTGCCCAGGGGATATTTGGCAAAGTCTGGAGACATTTTTGATTGTCAGAATTGGGAAGTGCTACTGCTACTGGTGTGTAATGGGTGAGAGGGCCAGGGCTGCTGCTAGACATTCTCCAATGGAAAGGATAGCTGCCTACAACAAAGACTTAGGTAGTTCAAAATGTAGTGGTACCATGGTTGAGAGACTGTGCCTGACTTAAAGCCTTTGACTCTGTCAAAAGGCCAGTGCCCTTGAGACAAGGAATACTAATACTTCCAATCAAGTCAGTCATTTATGAAAGGATAGAATGCACAAATAAGAGGCTGAAGGTGAAAGAGGATAGTACATTTTTCTTTACACACAGCTTGAATTACGGTCCAGGAAAGAAGAAATAAAGATGAATATGCATGTAAGAACATTATACAAATATGCAATTGGATAATACCATAGTATAATGAGAAATCAATATAAAAATGTTCAAGATCAATCAAGTGCTGTGGCATGCATGAGTAGTCCCAGCTAGTAAGGAGGCTGAGGCAGGAGAATCACCTGAACCCAGGGGTCTGAGGTTGTTGTGAGCTAGGCTGATGCTGTGGTACCCTAGCCTGGGCAACAGAGTTAGACACTGCCTCAAAACAACAACACCCCAACAAAATTGAGGCAATGTTATGGCTCTTAGCAATCTGACTTGTATCTACCATTCTAAATTTTTCTTCTATGTCTCCCCTTGGTGATTTTTGCTTTCCAATCTAAAAACACTCTATAAACTTGAATGCCTCCACTCTGGTATATATTTCTTATTCCTGCTTGAAATGTGTTTTATTTTCATTTCTTCTTATTTATATCAGGAACAACAAAGAATTTTGTCTTGCAGGCCAATTCTATCTAATTGCAGTGGGTTATTCATGTGTTGAAAGGGTTCTGAGGCTCAGCCTGGGTTCAAATGAAAAGACTCTATTCTATGCCTAGTATGGGCTGGAAGGAGTTGTGGCTCAATCATGACCAAACATTTTCCACCACACACTTAATGTTTCAGGGCTCAGTCAGTGTATTTTCATGATATCTTCCCCAATTAAATCAGCTGTCCTCTAAATTTCCATAGCATCCATTACCTGTATCTCTCATTTGATATGTAATATGAGGTGCTTATCTTATAGTATCCAGTTTCTATAACTATATTTTAAGTTTGAGGAAAAATGATGGCTCCCAATTTAAAATACCCTATTCTTAGTTTAAGAGTTGATAGTTGTCATGAGTAGACAAAGAAAAATATAGTTTATATGTATAATAGAATACTATTCAGTTTTAGAAAAGAAGGAAATTATATCATTTGATATGGTATCTGGAGGACATTATGGTAAGTGAAATAATCCAGGCACAGAAACATAAATATCATATGCTCATGCTTATACTAATTGTGGAGAATATCAAGAACTTAAACTCATAGAAGCAAAAAGCAAAATGGTAGTTGCCAGGGGCTGGGAGGAGGAGACTGGGGAGATGTTAATCAAACAATATAAAATTTCAGTTAGACAGGAGGCATAAATTCAGGAAATCTATTATACAATGAATTGACTCCAATTAATGACAATATTTTGTATTCTTAACAATTTCTAAGAGAGTAGCTCTTAAGTGTTCTCAACAATAAAACAAATATATATGATAATTGCTTGATTTCATCATTGCAGAATGTATACATATTTCAAAACCTCATATTGTACATCATAAATACAGAGGGTGCCAAAATATGTATACATATTTTAAGGAAGGAAATACTGTATTAAAATTCTAACATTCAATTTGACTTCTGCAATTATGTGAGGTGGTCAAATATGGTTTATATTCACCTTTTGTTATTGGTATATGTTGAATATTACAATTTTAATACAGTTTTTTCCTTTCTTAAAATGTATTTACTTGATTTTGACACCCTCTACATATACATTCTTTATTTGACAATTAGAAGAAAAAGAGTTGACGCTTGGCAACATTGGTCATTAGCTCCATCTCCAACGTGGTTGCCTGTATTTGTTTTTCACACCCTTTGCTGATGACTGGCCTCAGAATCGCCAGGGAAGCATTTTCAAGAACTTTTTGGGAGCCATGGTGGAGGGAGGCAAGGTGGCTGACTGAAGTCAGCTTTCAGAAGAGGCTCCCATCCAGAGGGAGAAATAATGTCCAGAAATAACCCAATAAAGCAGAAGATCAGGAGCTGAGCTGAGAGGTTCAATAGGTTCACATCACCGCTGCTGAGACAAGCTGAGACTCCAAGGAAACAAATTTCAGGTGCAAAATCCATCCCAAAGAGGATGGGAATCCTTTCCCTCTTCCCTGCCAGGACAGCGGCTTGAGGTGAGTAGAGAACAGAAGACCTTTTGTTTCACCAAAGGGGAGAGAATGACTGAAGGCCAGGACGCCGTACATGGAGAGCTACCACTGCAGGCCCAGGCAGTCTCTTGATCTAATATTCTCCCAATCTCCCAAAGTTGGTCTAATAGTCTTCCTACTTTCCTACCCTCCCCTCTCTCCTGGCAGCCTGGAAGACTATCTCCTGCAAAATCCAGAGCCTTTGGCAGATTTTTGTTAGGGCTGGCAACCTCATGAGCTGTGGGACAGTTGCACTTAAACTATAACTTTAATAGAGACAGGGAGTCACAAAGGGAGAGAAACTTGCCCCCCCTTTTTTATTATTATTAAATCATAGATGCAGACATTAGTGCAATCAAGGGGTACAATGTGCTTGTTTCATATACAATCTGAAATGTTTTCATCAAACTGTTTAACATAGCCTTCATGGCATTTTCTTAGTTATTATATAAAGACATTTGTATTCTGCATTTAGTAAGTTTCTCCTGTACCCTTCTAAGATGCACTGTAGGTGTGGCCCCACCAATTACTCTCCCTTCACCCAACCTCCCCACTCTCCTCCTCTCCGATGCCCTTTTTCCCATATTCTTGTGCTATAATTGGGTTATAGCCTTCATCTGAAAGCTATAAAATAGCTTCAGACTTGGCCCGTGTTGGAAAGAGCATTGTTTGGTCCCTCACTACTGACCACCGGGACCATGGGCCACTGGTTCCCCAGCTTGGCAGCCTGAAGTGGGCTGCTTGGCTCCTCACAGGGCTCCTGCAATCCATGGCAGTGGCCAGTGACTGCTACCCGGCTCCTGCAACCCATGGCCTGGGGCTGTTGACTCCACCCTTCAGTTCCCCACCTGGCTCCTTTGCCCAGGGATCAGCAGCTCTGCCTTCCAGTTCTCTGCCCAGCTCCTGTGACCTGCACATAGCAGTACCCCAGACTCACGGCACCACCTCCAACAGTGGTCATGCTACTCTTGACAGTAGGGGCAGCTCCACTGTCCCTCCCACTGGAGTCAAATTGAACCCAGTAGCAGCCTAGATGCTGAAGACCTTTTAAACTCTCCCACCTGATTGGTGTTTGTGTTGACCTGGACAGTTGGTTTGGAACTCTTCACCTGTGCCAATCACCTAGAGACCCACCAAGGTTGTACCCTGGTTGTGTTGTTGTGTGAGTGTGGGATTCTCCCCTTCCAGTTGTCACCTGGAACTGGGGTGAGGGGGTGGGGTGTCTTAGTTGCTTATATATCTCCACAGCTGAGATTTCAGCCCAAAGCCACTGATTCACTAGGATTGGACAGACACTAGCTAAATACTGATCAGTGCCATTGAGCCCCACCACACTAAGTAGATGCCCAGAGTTTCAGGCAGTAGTTCTGACTGAGACCTTTGTAAAGCTCTAAGAAAAAAGCCGCAATCACCAGTCCTAGTTCTTTGGTAAAGGGCTGTTAGTTAGAACTCCAGGAACCCTCAATTCAATTTCACCTCACCAGCTTCTCTAATCAAATGGTGAAAAATAATCATGGGGTGGAATTAGTGGAAAAACTCTGGCAACATGAATGATCGGAGTAGATTAACTCCCCCAAGGAATGACAAAGGAGACACAACAGAAGATCCCATTCATAAACAAATGGCTGAGATGTCAGAAATGGAATTCAGAATTTATATTGTAAATAAGATTAACAGAATGGAGGTAAAGATGGAATTAGAAATTCAGGTAGCAATTTAAAAGTTATCTCAAGAATTCAACAAATTCAAAGACAAAATCACCAAAGATTTTGACATATTGAGGCAAGAACTTGCAGGCCTCAAAGATTGGAGAAATGCAGTAGAATCCCTCAGTAACAGAATGGAGCAGGCAGAAGAAAGGATCTCTGACATTGAAGACAAAGCTTTTGAATGCTCCCAAAAGTTCAAAGAGGAAGAGAAGTGGAGAGCAAAAATGGATCATTCTTCTCATCAGCCCATGGAACATACACCAAAATTGATCCCATCTTATGTCACAAGTCTAATATCAGCAAATTTAAAAGTATAGAAATTATTCCTTGTATTTTCTTGGATCACCATGCAATAAAAGTTGAACTCACCAACAACAGGTATCTGCATACTCATGCATAGACATGGAAACTAAATAACCTTATTCTGAATGATAGCTGGGTCATAGATGAGATTAAGAAGGAAATTGCCAAATTTTTGAACAAAACAATTATGAAGACATGAATTATCAGATTCTGTGGGATACTGCAAAGATAGTACTAGGAGGGAATTTATTGCAAGCCTTCCTCAAGAGAATGGAAAGAGAAGAAGTCAACAACTTAATGGGAAATCTTAAGCAACTGGAAAAGGAAGAACATTCCAACCCCAAACCCAGCAGAAGAAAAGAAGAACTAAAATTAGAGAAGAATTAAATATAATCAAAAACAAAAGCATTATTCAAAAGATCAATGAATGAAAAGTTTTTTTTTGAAAAATTCAACAAAATTGATAAACCTTGGCCAACCTAATCAAAAATAGAAAATTACAGTCCATAATATCATCAATCAGAAATGACAAAGGTGAAATAACAATAGACACCTCAGAAAAAATCCTTAATGAAACAAAGAACTTTATTCTCAAAAATATGAAAATCTGAAAGAAATTGATCAATACTTGGGTGCACGCCAACTTCCTAGACTTAAACAGAAAGAATTGGAAATGCTGAACAGACCTATACCATTCAAAAGAATCAACTGTACAAAATATCCCCAAAAAGAAGAGTCAGGGACCAGATGACTTCACATCAGAATTCTAGCAAACCTTTAAAGAGGAACTAGTACCTATATTACTTAACCATTTCCAAAACATCGAAAAAGAAGGAACACTTCCCAACACATTCTATGAAGCAAATATCACCCTGATCCCCAAACCAGGAAAAACTCAACAAGAAAAGAAAACTATAGACCAATATCTTCAATGAACATAGATGCAAAAATATTCAATAAGATCCTAGCAAACAGAATCCAGCAACTCATCAAATGAATTATACACCACAACCAAGTAGGTTTTATCCCAGGGTCTCAAAGTTGGTTCCATATATGTAAATCTATAAATATAATACATCACATAAACAAACTAAAAAACAAAGAGTATATGATACTCTTAATAGATGCAGAAAAGCTTTTGACAATATCCAGCATCCTTTCATGATCAAAACACTTAAGAAAATAGGTATAGAAGGGACTTTTCTTAAACTGATAGAGGCCATCTACAGCAAACCCATAGCCATTATCATATCGAATGGAGTAAAACTGAAAATATTTCCACTCAGATCAGGAACCAGGCAAGGATGCCCATTGTCTCCATTGCTTTTTAAGATTGTAATGGAAGTCGTAGCCATTACAATCAGGCAAGAGAAGGCAATCAAGGATATACCTCAGAGGAGATCAAACTCTCACTCTTCACAGATAATAATGATTTTATACTATAAAATTCTTAGAAGTGATTAAGGAATAGAGTAGCGTCTCAGGATACAAAATCAATACTCACAAATGAGTAGCTTTTATATATACCAATAATAGTTAAGCCAAAAAAAACAGTCAAGGACTCTATTTCGTTCACAATAGTGCCAAAGAAGATGAAATATTTGGTAATTTGCCTAATAAAGGATGTGAAAGATCTCTATAAAGAGAATTATGAAACTCTGAGACATGAAATAGCTAAAGATGTTAACAAATGGAAAAACATACCATGCTCATGGCTAGGAAGAATTAACATTGTTAAAATGTCCATATTACCCAAAGCAATTTACAAATTTAATGCAATCCTTATCAAAGCACCACCGCCATACTTTAAAGATCTGGAAAAAATAGTATGTTGTTTTATATGGAACCAAAAAAAACCTTTCAATACATTACTCAAAAATAAAAATAGTCAATACATTACTCAAAAATAGAAACAAATCAGGAGGAATCATGCTACCAGACTTCAAACTATACTATAAATCTATAGTGATCAAAATAGCAGGGTATTGGCACCAAAACAGAGAGGTAGATGTATGGAACAGAATTGAGAACCAAAGGATAAATCCAGACACTTATTGTGATTTGATCTTTGATAAGCCTATCAAAAATATAAATTGAGGGAAAGATTCCCTATTTAACAAATGGTTCTGAGAGAATTGGCTGGCAACTTGTAGAAGACTGAAACTGTACCCACACCTTTCACCATTAACAAAAATTGTCTCTCACTGGATAAAAGATTTAAACTTAAGACATGAAACTATAACCATTCTTGGAAAGAGTGCAGGAGAAACACTTGCAGAAATTGGCCTGGGAGAAACTTTATGAGGAGGACACCCTGAGCAATTGAAAAAACACCAAAAATACATTACTGGGATCTGACCAAACTAAAATCTTCTGCACAGCTAAGAACACAGTAAGTGAAGCAAGCAGACAGCCCTCAGAATGGAGAGGATATTTGCAGGTTACGCTTCTGAAAAAAGCCCGATAACTAGAATCCACAGAAAACTCAAACTCATTAACAAGGAAGAACTAGTAATCCCATTTCATTGTGGGCAAGGGACTTGAACAGAAGCTTCTCAGAAGATGATAGGCACATGGCCTACAGACACACAAAAAAATGCTCATCATCTTTAATCATCAGAGACATGCAAATCAAAACCACTTTGAGATATCATCTAACTCCCATAAGAGTGGCTCACATCACAAAATCCCAAAACTATAGATGTTGGCGTGGATATGGAGAAAAGGGAACACTTCTGCACTGCTGGTGGGAATGCAAGTTAATACATCCCTTTTGGAAAGAAGTAAGGAGAATACTCAGGCATCTAAAAGTATACCTGCCATTTGATCCCACAATTCCCCTACTAGGTGTATATCCAAAAGACCAAAAGTCACTTAATAACATAGATATTTGCACTAGATTGTTCATTGCAGCTCAATTCATAATAGCCAAGTCATGGAAGAAGCCCAAGTGTCCATCAACCCATGAATGGATTAATAAATTGTGGCATATGTATACCATGGAATATTATGCAGCCTTAAAAAAGATGAAGACTTAATTTCTTTCACATTTACATGAACATATCCTACTTAGTAAATTATCTCAAGAATGGAAGAAAAAATATCCATTGTACTTAGTACTATTATGAAATGAATTTATAATTACTCACACTTTCATATGAAGAATAGATCACAACTTTTAGATGAAGGAGGGACATGGGGGGATGGGAGGGGAGGGAGGAGGTAATAGGACGGAGGGTGAATAGTGGGATCACACCTATGGTGCATAATGCAAGGGTACATGTTGGATCTATTAGTATACAGTATAAATGCCTTAACAATAATTAAGTAAATGAGATGAGGTATATATTAACCAGTGTGATGTAAGCGTTCCTAGTTCTATATGAAATCAGCATGTTGTACCCCATAAATGCATTAATGTATACATGATTTATGTGTTTATGATTTAATTAAAATAAATAAATAAATAAAATAATTTTTGGGGGGTGCAGGACATGACCATAAGTGAGATTTTACCTAAAAAAGTCAAATGTTAGCAATCTGGTTGTTTGTACCCTCACATCAACCTGAAATATAAATAAATAAATAAACAAACAAATAAAATAAAAATAAAAACAAAGCCAAAAAGAAGTACATCATTGGCTCTATCTAATTTTACTGACCTAAAATATCCACACATAGTGCTTGGGTTTATACACAAGTGATTTATGTTTAATCCGTAGTTTAGAATCAAGCCAATGGGATTGTGACATTTTTTCCTTTCAATTTCCAGTTTCCTTTCCCTATGCCATTGATGTCACTTTTTAAAAAAATTTACTAATTTATTATTTAAAGACAGAGTCAAACTCCATCTTCTAGGTTGGCGTGCAGAGGTACGTTCATCGCTCACTGTAGTCTTGAACTCCTAGGCTCACGGGATCCTCCTGCCTCAGTCTCCCAGTTGCTAAGGCTATAGGCACATGCCACCATGCCTGGCTAATTTTTCTATTCTTTTGTAGAGTTAAGATCTCACTATTTCACCCAGATTGGTCTTGAGTGCATGGTCTCAAGTAGTCCTCCCACCTCAGGCTCTCAAAGTGCTGGGATTACAGGCATGAGTCACTGGGCTTGGCCCTGTTTTTAAATTATTCCTTCTGAAATGCTTTCCACATCTTGTCATTGTCTTTAAAACTCCAACTGTCCCTTCCAAATCAAGCTCAGAGGCTGTCTTTGCTGTGAGCCTTCCATGGTTTATTCAGGGTGAAACCCTTTCATTTAACTTTTTCTAAATTTTTCTAGCCTTTCAGGGGTACTTAGGACTCCTATAGAGTGTTGATTTGTTTGCACATTCTACTTTTTGATCTGTGATCTTATACAAAGTGATTAAAAAATTTGAATTGTATTAATTTAGTGTTGTATAGTTTCCTTTTTTTTTACTGTTGTGCTAAATAGAAAAGCTAATTTTATAAAGGTGATCATTGATAGAACATTTTAAATCTCTTTTATTTGTTAAAAGCAATTGAAAACTCTTCATATTGTCTAATTTTTGATTCAGACAAACGTGTTAAATTATGCCCTTGTGTAATCATTTTCTTATTTTGTGTTTTCCATTTTACTTCATTCCACATTTTGTTCTAGGCTCAAAAGATACAAGCATAAAATGGAATTCTTAAAAGAACTTTATAAACCAATAGGGAAAAGAGCAGTGTGATTAAGGGGTGATGGCTCTTGTGTGAGGTAGAGTGGGAATAAAGAATGGAGGGGAAAGAGGTTTAACAAAAGCTTCATGAAGAACATAACACTGAGTTTTAGTACATTTCAACGTTGTGAACAGCCATTCTTCTAGATTACTTATAATACCAGATGCAGTGCCTACGCATCACTTCATTTGTATTCAATGTAGTTATCACATGGAAAATTTGAGTTTTGCTTTTCGGAACTTTGTGGATTTTTTTCTCAAATATTTTAAATCTACAGTTGGTTCAGTCTATGGATGCAGAACTCATGTGTGTGGAAGGTGGACTCTATGATACTGAAATGGGGTTCAGGAACTGTCCAAGGTTCTGAGAAAACAGAGTTAAACAAGCTAAGAGTAATACATTACAAAGAGATTACAAAGTAAAAATTAAAGCACCGAGGATGGTCTGAGGGTGGGGAATGCTGAGGGATGGGGAAATACATCTCAAGCAGAAGGAATAGTGTTGGGCAAAGGCATGATTGTATCAAAGAGAGTGATCCATCTGCATCTTTAAAAGAGGCACAAATGTCAACATAGGATGGTTACAACTAGAACATAAGGTGTGAGGTTGTCTGATGATAAAGGGAGCTGTAAAAGCAGCCAGAGATTAAGTCAGGAAAAGCTTTATATAATATACAGTAGAGTTGGGACTTGGTCTCATGGGCAGTAAGAAAATAGTGAAGAGCTTTAATGGGTGAGAACATGATTGCATATGTGTCTTTAAAAAAGTCACTCTGGTGGCTTTGAATAATTCAGTTTACTAGTTTTGCTGGTAGAATATGGGAAAGTCTGATGTTCCAGTGTACTCTCTTGAAGAAAAGTGGGAATATTCCCTAGAAAACATTTCTTTTACACTAACTATAATGATTACGCTTGAAGAACATAGACAGGAATTGAACCTTAAAAAACAGACTCGGAAAGTGTACTTCAGTTTAATAGTATACTGTGTAAGTATGCTTTAATAAAGGATACTATATATATACACATAAAGATATAATATATACACATAATACGTACATATGTCTATACATATGTATCTGTATCTATATGTATGTGTATATTTACATATATATGCAAGTATATATGCATGTATTATTTATTCAGGCATTTTTCCACTAAGTAAAAGTGATTAGGAAACATATATTCAGTATTATACCACAGACTCTGAAGGCAATTGTCAGAAAATTTTCTTTTAACAACTTCTCATTCTCATTGGATAATAAATTTCATTGCCATAATATAGAATCATATAAATGCTGTTTAATAAAATACAAACACAAATGTAGCACTTAAATTTTGGAAATATTGCGTATTCTCATTCATATGTGAGTGCTAACGAAAAATTGAACTCATGGAGATAGAGAGTGGAATAATGGTTGCTGGAGACTGGAAAGGGTAGTGGGAGGGAGGATGAAGAGGAGATTGTGAATGGGTACAAAAACACAGTTAGACAAAATAAATAAGGTCTAGTGTTTGGAAGGTCAATGGAGTTTCTGTAATTGATGATAATTCATTATATCTTTCAAAATAACTAAGAGGGAAATCAGAATGTTCCTAAAACAAAGAAATGATAAATACTTGAGGTAATGGATGCCCAGTTACCCTAATTTGATCAAAACACTATGTGAGTTTGTATCAAATTCTTATATGTTTCCCCCAAATATGTATAACTATTATGTACCCATAATAATTAAAAATAAAAAATTAAAGAAAATAAATGCCTTGAGATCTTGAATTCTGTGGAAGCATAGATCTATTACTGTATGTCCATATATATATATATACACACATATACATACATCATATCTGCCATAATGGCACACATGTGTGGGGGTGTGTGTGAATGTGTGTGTCTGTAAAATGGACTGTGTGACCTCTGTACTACTACTCTTCTTATCTCAATAAACTCTTAAATTCTAAAGACAACTCATAACTAATTTCTTGCTTCTTCTATCATATCTCCTTCTAAAACTGTGGCAGGTCCTTTCAACTCTGTAGCTAAAGCATGTCCTGACTCCCTACCTTTCTTTTCATTTTAATCACTTCCACCCTAGTTTAAGACTGCATGAATTTAGTAGTGCTAGAATTATTACAATGATCTCCTAACTGGCTCCTCATATCCACTCTTTTATTTTTAATTTTTTTGTAGAGATGGGGTTTTGCTATGTTTCCCAGCCTGGCCTCTTAACTCCTGCCTTCAAGCGATTCTCCCACCTTGGCCTCCTAAAATTCTGGGATTACAGATATACACCAGCATAATCAGCCCTCATGTCCACTTTTAACCACACCTCCTCTGCATAATTAATTCTCCACAAGGTGGGCAGAAATATCCTTTTTAGAAAAGAAAATAATAGTAAAATCCACAACCTTGATGGAAAACTTCTTAGGCTTTCAGTTACACTTAATTGCAATAAAATCCAGATTATTTTGGCTTCTGCCCTCTTGGCACCATCTCTGTGGGTTTTCCTTTTACTTCACTGATTGCTCCTCCCAAGCCTCCGTGTCTTAACTCTGTGCTATGTCTTATCACACCATCTATCCCTCAAAAATGCTAAACTCACAAGGCCCTGGAGCCTTCTCCTTGGCCTCCTCCTGCTTGGAGTGTGTCTCCTTAGGTCTTTCATGGAAGCTTGCTTCTTACAGTAAATATCACCATCTCTGACACAGGCCTTTCCTATCCACCTAATATAGTATAGACATCCTCCAATAAAATTCTATTCTCCTCATAGAAATTTTCTGATTTGGGGGGTCTAATTATTTCTTTTTTTTGTTTTAATTTTTTTTTTTATTTTGCTTTCAATTTCAGTTGGCTTGCACTCTTCTTAGTTTCCATTTTTGGGGGGGGGCTGTTTTTTTTTTATACATTGTCCTTGCTTGTAGTAATTCCTCGTACCAGTCGCCTCCCAGGTAAGCTGGGATTACAGGCGCCCACCACAACGCCCAGTGGTCTTCTTTCCTGGTAGTAGAGACGGAGTCTTTTACTCTGGCTCACTCATGCTTATGCTTAAGCTGGTCTCGAACCGTGAGCAGTGGAAATCCACCCGCCTCAGCCTCCCACAGCGCTGGGACTACAGACGTGAGCCACCACGCCCGGCCAGTCTAATGATTTCTAATCCCCCCCTTTCTTCACTAGAAGAAAACACTAGGAGAGAAGAAATTTTTATGTGTCTTTATTTATTTATTAAATCATTGCTGTGTACATTAGTGCAATTGTGGGGTACAATGTGCTGGCTTCATATACAATCTGAAACATTTCTATCAAACTGTTTAACATAGCCTTCATGGCACTTTCCTAGTTTATGTGTCTTTTTACCATAATACTCTGTCGTAGGAAACAGGGCATGGCACATAGTAGGTGCTTAGTAAATGTTGATTAAATATTGTTGAATAGCCATTGGAGTATTGATGGTATTTGACAATAAAAACACAAATTAACCTCTTTGGGGAAGACCATGAAGTGATCCATTAGCCCTTTCCTAATTAAGATTCCAGACTTTCAGCCTCCTAGACAGCAAGAGAAACCCATTAGAGCAGTCACAGTAATGGTCTCTTTGCCCCCAGGTCATGGTGCTGTAGAGAATAGGCTTAAACTAAGATTTTCCACCTATGTTCCTGCTAATGGAATATACGATTTGATGTAGAAACTAAGCTTTAGATAACTACCAATTTTTTTTTAATAATTTTATTGAATCATAATTATGTACATTGGTGCAATCACAGGGCACGATTCATATACATTCAGAAATATTTTGATCATACTGTTACAGATATCCTTCATGGCATTTCCTTGATCACTATGTAAAGACATTAATACTCTAAAAGAGGCTCCGAGAGGAGGATATTGGACAGGAGGAGTGAGCTGGTGGGCTGGCTTTACATGCAGCCAGGAGGGTCCATTCCTGATCTCTTTTCATTCATGTGCAAATCCAGTTTTACTTTACAATTCAACAGTCAGTTCTACCCCACATGCCCCACCTGTAGAGATGGTGAAGGATTAAGAGGGGCACCAGAACATTTTAACAGAAAAGTTTAACATATTAGTCTTAATACTGTTTATAGTTGACCTTATATTTGCACATGAAGAGAAAGATATGTATTAATAAAAAAAGGCTAATGCATTAGCAGTGACTATCTTCTTATATAGAGCATGGGTTATTATACTTTTCTACTATTATTTTTATGTGCAGAAATATATTAGTATAGCCAAAAATGTATTTGAGAAAAGGACTATATGTTCTGACCCAGTGTTCCCATTTCTTGGAATATATCCTATGAAAGAAATTTAAAACACAAAAAGTGTATTTATATTTTAAAATGATAATATAAGCTATAACAGTGAACAAGCTACACTTTTTAAAATAATTTAAATATGCAGTGATAAAGATAGGATAAAAAATATTGATACAGTTATATTATAGAATATTATGCAGGCTTTAAAAACATTTACAAAAGGGTTTTAAGAATTGGGGGAAAGCACAATATATATTGTGAAAAGAAAGGTACAAATTGCAAATTTTATTCATAATATAATTTTTTACTATAATCTCAATTCTGTAAAATATACATAGAAATGTTCTCAGTAGGTAGTTTACTTTGCATGACATGATCCAAGGTGAATTTTCCTTTCCATATTTTTACTTTTCTATTTTGTCTAAGTTTTCCTTACTAAATACAAATATCACCTTTGCACACACACGTTCATTGAAAAATCCACATCAGAAGGGACTTTGGACCCTGGGAGTTCGAACTTTGCTTACTTAATCTCTGAGGAGAATAACTGAGGCTTTAGTGAATATAAATTTTTACATCCATTTAATAATTTCCTCTCTAAATTCACGCTTAAACACTTATGCAATTATTGAACCAATAGCTCGAATGATTTCACCAATTACTTGGAAGTCATGTTAAATGTGAATGCAAAGGCACACAGCAGAAGGGAGCCAGAGTGTCCGAGGTCAGTGCCATTCCGCTCTCAGAGATGGTGCTCCAGTGTTAGCATTAATCAGCCTCTCTCTCTCTCAACCCTCCTCCCCTGGATTGGCTTTGGAGGAAGATTTCACACTTGCCTATTCTACTTGGAGACCATAGTCTAATTTGAGTCACTTCTATCTGAGGGAGTTGGCATTTATAATTCCCTACGGGTTTTGGATTATTGCTACGTTTCTCACATCACCACTAACCTGTATTCCATGAGAGGCACTGATCTGAGGGCACAGTTGCCCTGGAACACTGTCTGTGGGAGTTCTCCAGAAAGCGCTCACATGGGGGTGGCATTCTGGCGTCCCCTCCCCCAGGGAGTATCAAGGGCTCTGAATTCCACACAAATTCCTTCTCTACCTGACTCCTCACTTCTGTCCTCCCACCAAACTTCATAGTTCAGTTGGGTTGAATTACGTATAGGAGTCATACATGGGAATAAGAGTCAACATAGACATCAGAGTTGTAAGATGAGCTGGTAAAAAAAGTAGGGAAGTTTGACAGACCTTGACCAAATCAGACTCCATAATTTTTAATATAATTAGTGTTTTACACTTCACTTCCTTAATAGAATTCTACTGACTCTACTATTATGGGAAATAGTGATCAAATCAATAGTGTGTATCACTAATATTATATTATGATGTGCCAAGTTCCAATGAAAACAATATGTTTAAAGAAGGGCCATTAGTTTGAGTGGCTAAGTTATTTAAGTACTTGTACATTATGAGTATAATATATATAAAAATTAATCAAAGCTGAAATTGTCCCTCAAAAAACCCCAAAAAAACTACAAAAAAAAAAAAAGAATTAAAGTAGTTTTTAAAAAGACAGAGTGTTGGTGGCACCTGTGGCTCAATGGAGTGGTATGCCAGCCCCATATGCCAGAGGTGGTGGGTTCAAACCCAGCCCTGGCCAAAAAAAAAAAAGACAGAGTGTAATAATCAGGAAAACTAGTCTGGTCTATGCTGCAGTAAAACAAACACTCCCAAATCTTAGGCTTACAAGAATGATTTATCCTTCATTTACATCAGTGTAATGTGGACTGAGGACTTTCTTGAATTATTCTCTTCTAGCTGGTGGACTCAAGAGCCCAGGACACTTTTATCCTGCTATTCTACCATCTTGAAGTCTTTTGCTTCTGGCTTTTAGATAGATGGCAGATAAAAGGAGAAAAGAAAATGCTCCCATTCTTAATTGCCTGGGACCAGAAGCAATAAATCCTTTAGACTCAAGAATTAGTCATATGACCTACCTCCTAAAAGATGCATAGGTACTGAATATTTGGTGAAGGTTAACAGTCTCTGCCACAGGCAGTAAGTGAAGTATTTTATTCTGCCTATAAGAGTTTATTCCCATCAGAAATCTTGTCTATCTCTTATGGCAGCCTGGGGCCTGGTGGGCTCATGTGGGAGTCCCCCCTGCAGAAACAGTCTGTCTATAGAGCTAGAGCTAGTCGGTTCCTGACATTAAACCCAGTCATGCCTTCAACCATAGCCTTCTTTAGTCACATTTTATTTAAATGCACATGTGCAGAAATACATTACTCCCAGATGTGTGTGTAGGTCACCCCACTTGCCTTGAGAATTGAGACATCCACCTCTGGACTCTTGCTCACCCTGTTACTTTCTCTCATTACAACCCACTATGCTAACTCCAAACTATTCTTGTTTAAATCCTTGCTTTCTTTGTCTTTAAAAAAAAAATTCTGACTAATAAGAGAGTACAAACGATTAGGTTACAATGTTTGCATTTGTTAGGTGAGGCCCCTGTTGTAGTTGTGTCCCTCACCCAGGAGATGTACCATATACCTTTACATTGTACCCATTAAATGGGAGCCCACCAATCCTCCTCCCTCTACACCTCTCCTCCCTCTCTCCTCCTTTCTCCCCCCAGCTTGAATCGAAGTGAGTTTTTCTCCTATGTGGGTATGTATTAGATCATCTACTGGCTTCATGTTAGTATTGAGTACATTGGATACTGGCTTTTCCATTCTTGTAATACTTTACCAAGAAGAATATGTTTCAACTCCATCCAGGTTAATACAAAAGACATAGTCTCCATCTTTTTTATTCAGGGGCTGATGGGCATTTAGATTGTTTCCACATCTTAGCAATTATAAATCAAGCTGCAATAAACAATCTAGTGCAAATGTTCCTGTGATAAAATGATTTTTTTTTCTTCTGGAGAGATGGGATTGTAGGATCAAATGGGAGGTCTAATTTTAGTTCTTTGAGGATTCCCTATACTTCTTTCCAAAGAGTCTGTTTTAGTTTCCAGTCTCATCAACAGTATAAAAATGTTCCCTTTTCTCCATATCTGTACCAGCATCTACAGCTTTGGGACTTAGTGATGTGGGCTATTTTCACTGAGGTTAGGTAATATCTAGGGTGGTTTTCATTTGCATTTCTCTGATGATTAGGGACAATGAGCATTTTTTCATATGTTTTTGGCCATTCATCTGTCTTCTTGGAAAAAGGTTCTGTTCATGTCTCCTGACCAGTAATAGGTGGAATTGTTTGCTCTTTTTTGTTGTTGTTGATTAATTTGAGTTCTCTGTTGATTCTAGTTATCAAGCATTTGTCAGATTTGTAACATGCAAATATATTTTCCTATTCTGGGGGTTGAATGTTTGCTTTAATTGTTGTGTCCTTATCTGTGCAGAAGCTTTTCATTTAATTAAGTTCCATTTGTTTATTATTGTTGTTGTTACAATTGTCACTGAAGTCTTCTTCACAAAATCTTTCCCCAGGCCAACATCATCAAGAGTTTTTCCCGTGCTTTCTTCTGGGATTTTTGTTATTTCATGTCTTGGATTTAAATCTTTTATCCATATTTAGTCAATTTTTGCAAGTAGTGAGAGGTGTGGAACCAGTTTCAGTCTTTTCCATGTGGTTATACAGTTCTCCTAGCACCATTTATTGAATATTTTTTTTCCCTAGTGTATGCTTTTGTTTGTTTTATTGAAGATCAAATGGTGATAAAATGCTGGTTTCATCTCTAGGTTTTCTGTTTGGTTCCATATGTCTATGTCTCTATTTTTGTGCCAATAGCA
>CAUYON010047117.1:0-35848 GCA_963573935.1 Arctocebus calabarensis
TATTTTTATAGTTTCATGTCTTAAGTTTAAATCTTTGATCCAGTGAGAGTCTATCTTGGTTAATGGTGAAAGGTATGGGTCCAGTTTCAGTCTTCTACAGGTCACCAGCCAGTTCACCCAGCACCATTTGTTCAATAGAGAGTCTTTTCCCCACTGAATGTTTTTAACTGGCTTGTCAAAGATCAAGTAAGGGTAAGTAGCTGGGTTCATCTCTTGGTTCTCTATTCTGTTCTGAACATCTACCTCTGGAATCAGAATATCCTCGGTTGGATTAACCAGCCCTCTGCACTCATGACAGTCCTGCCCATCCAAATCAGACAACTGGAGGAATGATGTAAGTTCTGCTAGTCTGAGAGTGCATAAAAGGGGAAGGTGAAGGCTAGGAAGTTGCTGGGGCAGAAACTGGCCGAGAGTAGTGTCATCACAGATCCTGAGGGCCCTGGCTTGGTGCCTGCAGCTTTTGACTTTCATTCTGGTGCTGCCCCATCCTTTCAGTCCCAGGGATCTCCTCTCAGTGAGAAGCCCTTGCTGTCGTGCGTACTCTCCAATTCCATGGAGTAATTTTATATCTTTGTGACATTTGATTACTATAATCTCTGTAAATAGAGTTGAATCACTTCAGAGAACCAAAGTATACCTTTGGGAACGTGACTGCAATTTTAAATAATGCCACCAGATGGCCAATTTTAGAGATGATCCAAGAACTTCTTTCTTTAGCGGACAAAGGGTCCACACACACTCATTTTAAAATTTACTTGTTTTTATATCAAACAATTTTGACATTCTTGTAACCTCTATTTTTTTTCACAGTGAGAGTGTAAGAAATGAAGTCATTCATTTAATATAAAATATATAGAGAGCTTTATTAGTAGCCCACAAATAACAGGGTCATGTCGTATGATCACACAAATTAGTCGGATCATATCTGAGATTCCAATCTTAGTCAATTTAAAGATGTCTGTTTTAACCCATACACCTATATATACCCTGAGACTAAAGGACTAAAGGAGGAGATGGGGAAAGACCGGGAGAGAAATGGAGAGAGCTTCTCTCTCCCCAATAGAATTCTCTCCCTCGAGCAGGAGCTTTAGTGTTTCCTGTATTCTTTTCTGTAAATAAATTCTGTCTTACCACTGGGGGTTGGGGGGGAATAATGTAATGAAGAATAAAAAAATACATGTATAAATAAAAAAAAAGATGTCTGTTTAATCATGTATTCCTTCTTCTTTACATTCTTTAAGTCATCTAATGGGATTGTATTCAAGTTAAGGCAGCAAAGGTATATGAACCCTTTGGGCCCCTTACATTTGCAATGAACATAATTCAAATAATATGTTCATATAGGTTATAAGTATTTGGGCTAGAAAATGTGGTTCTTTAAAATAATATGTGTTGGAAGTAACTTTTCTGTTCATTTAATATTATTCACATGTCTAACAAGCAATGTGATTTCAAGGTGCCACCATTAAGATTGACATGAACATATTAACAACGTGTATTATGTTTCTCTAAGGAAATAAATCATGTAAATAAAAATGGAAAATATGTTCAGTACATTACTATTGGCTGTATTTAGTATTTCATACCATATCTATATTATGGAAATATTGATAAGGTAAACATTTAAAACCTATGTAGCTAATGTCTATCCCATAGTGAACTGTACTAATTAGCATCTTCTTGATTTTTGGTCATCATGAGTAACAAGAATCTAATAGCAAGGACCATCTGACTTCTGTCGGTTGCTTGTCTTGGCCAAATCATTGCACGTGTCTCAGTCTTAGGTTTTTACTTTTTGCTGTAAGATTAAGTTGAATTATTCATATAAGCTATGTAATATGGAAACTTAAACATGGCAATCATTTAGCAAATGATTGTCATGGTTGTAGTGTTTTAACTGTAAGGCTTGACATGTATGGGAGGGTTTTTCTGTAGTTCTCTTTGAGCTAATGTAGCTTGCATTAACACAAATGCTAAGAATAAGAAACAATCACGCTTAGAGTCTTTTTCTTGTTTAATGTAGACTATTAGTCATTTAAAAAAATATATGCTTCTAAGAATAATAAGCTTCTGTTTCCATAGGCTATGGACTTCCCTAATCGGGTGTATAGAAAGGGCTTACCACATTCAAGTTTGACTGAGCTTGTTTTGAAAGGTTACCCATAATTTTCAAACTCATGAACCTGTTTATATGCATTATGCATTTGATGAGGAGTGGATTTATAGTTATAATAAAACACATTATACATGTGATACTAAGCCTATTGGTTGAGAAATACTCTTCCTTCCTAAGCATAAGTTCATACAGACAGCGAGAACAAAAAACAAAGGGAAAATTTTTCAAGGCCCAGACACAGATGATTTTCCCCCTAAACTCTTTGTCAAGTGCTCAGGGATAGCAGAGTACAATCAGTTTACAAGACCTTCAGTTTGTTGCTTAAAATGGCAGGTGATTTCAGAAAATGAAAAACTCTCGATACCTGTGTATACTTTATCCCTGTAGGCCTTTAGAGTTCTATTGCTTTATATTTTTAATCTCACTGTGTTGTCTTCCTAAAATATATTTGTAGTGCTAGCACATCGCCTCTCCAAACAGGGCATATTTAAAATCTTGTAATGAGTTAACCTAAAAGGAAATGATGGTTTTGTTTGATAAAACCCTTCCTTACCTCCCTTTATATCCTACATATTTCTGATTACTATATATAAAGCAATAAAAATTTCGAAAATTATTTTGATTACTCTTAAATTTAGCTTTTTACATGAGATAGTTATACAACAAAATGCATTATTTAATTTACCTTAAATGACTATGTACGAAAAATTTAAGAAGATATTTTCTTTTTTTAAATTTCAGTTTGTTTTTAATATGAACCTATTAGATGCTTTCTCTGATTAACACTGACATCATACATTTTTATGACAATTTTGAATGTTTTCACAATTACACAGCAAAATTTGTATCTCTTCTCTAGAGAAGGCTATAAACAATATTTGCTTGGTAGTTTTGATTGTGTTTGTTGATTACTGTGCTCTAATTAACATTTTGTTCTGTGACATCAAGTATACCATGAAAGTATTTTTTTCCCACTTACGATTTTTGTAAAGAATGTGGCAATTTGTAGAAATTTATTTGGAAACATTACTTACCAGATAACCATGAGACATTGTCTCAAAGCTGAAAATGCAAACAGTATCCAATAAGTTACTATTACACTATTCAAAGGATTATATTTTATGCAAGATATGGATTTGAACAAAACAAATTGATCATACAAATAAATTCTTGAATAATGAGACATTCTAGCTAAATTTAATTTGTGGGTATCACACTGCCAAAATGTTAACCATTTTTATATGAAATCACTTTTACAATGAGAATCACTTTTAAAAATACATAATTTATAAACACCTTCACAGAAATATGCATACTAAATAATGAAATACATTCTTAGAAATATCTAAGAAAATACCATAGTTTTCTTCTGGTTTTTCAACATGTATATCTTTTATATCTTTCTTCTACATCTCTCTATATTAACATATTCGTGTGTAGTTACTTATTTGGAATTTGTCTTACTCCCTTTTCACTGTTGTAACAAAATGTTTTAAAGTGGGAAAATGAAGAATGACAAGAATTTGTTTCTGGAGGCTGGGAAAGTCAAGATCAAGGCAGACCTGGTGTCCAGTAATGGCCCAATTGTGGTGCACAGAAGGTGCCTTCTCTTTGTGTCTTCTTTCGGTGAAAGGGGAATGGGATCTCTCTTGAACCTTTTTTATAAAGGCACTAAACCCATCCTAAGGACCCTGCCCTCACAACCCAATCTTCTTCCAAATGTCCCACCTTCTAATACCATCACCCTGGTGGTTAGGATATCAACATATGAGTTGGAAGGGAGCATATAAATGTTCATTGAGACCATAGCAGAATCTTCAAGTAAAAACTTTAAAAAAAAAAATGGGTACTATTAAACCTATCTTGAGTGTCTTGCTTGTACTGTATCACATCATACCTTTCATACCTTTGTTTAATTCTTAATAAACTGTTCACTTTAAAAAAAGAAAAAAAGGAAAAAAGAAAAAGCAAACCTCTGGGTTTTAGGAAATGTTATGTCTAGATATATTCTACAAATATCTAAGAATATTCTAGGCATATTATTAGAAGTAATTAGTTATGTAGTGTCAGAACTCAGTTCATCTTACTGACCCTTCTTTCTCATCCCTGACAAATGTCTTTGTACTATATAATTTCTAAAGAGTCTTGCAAATAGGTATAAAATCCTAGTTGTTTGTGTTTCAGGAATTGTATTTATGTTGACACCAAGTTGAATTTAGCATTATAGTTTTTGAAATAAGTACATGAGAATGATATATTTTAAAAAGAAAACTATTTCATAATTTTCCTTAGTGCATAATTTGAATTCTTTATAAGGTATAGATACATTGAGCTGATGATTTATAAATGTTATTGTCAATTTACTCTACTCAAGCATTTTTGTTAGTGTATAAATAGAAAAATATGTCAAATTTTATCTTGATATTTATTCTAAAAACCTATTTAGATTGACATTTTCTTTTTTTCTTTCTGGCAGATTTTTCACAGTGAAGGCCTAGTTCTATCCTTAGACTAACATGTATATAAATGTGTGTGTTAGTATTCTGAATTCAAATTGTATTTATAAAAAGTTCATGCATACACAGAAAATTTGTCCACTTTTCTTACACGAAAACTTGACATCATTGCTATTATGTATGTAAACTCAAAGAAACAAAGGGTTGCAAGATATTTGTACTCATTCAATGACTTGAAAATGGCACTTCTGTGATACATTTGTTTTTTGTATTTTTCATTTTTTTTTTGTATTTTTGAGAACCAAAATTTATTTTTTGGATCTACCTAATAAGTAGTTAATAATTGGTTCATCCTTACAAGTCTTATAAATACAGGTTAATTACTATGTGAGCATGCCTCAGGTAAACTAATCATTTTGAAATTAAAAAACAAAATACTTATCACGTTGCCTATCTTTCGAGGCTATTTCAATGTATAAAAGATAGAACAGTAATGAACAAAACATGAAAGAGTAAGGTCAAAGAGGCATAACTATGTAGAAAACAGGAGGGGAGCAATGGGTAAAATTGAAATTGAGAAAAAGAATAAATGCATTTAGGATTGCCAAATAGGTAAAAAGGGGCACACAGACCAAAAATTGAAAGAATTTGCAGAATTCATTAAATAAAAATAATTTAATACTTTTACAAGACAAACAATTGAAATATTGCCAAAATATCCATAGCTATTTAAATGAAGAGGTTACATATTAGATTATAGACAAAAAGAAAAAAAAATGATTGGCAAACTACTACTGAGAAATTCATGAAGACCAAAGTGCTAGACAACAACAACAAAAAAAGAAATTTAAAGAGAAAGGAACTAAAAACTACCAAGGGAAAAAGACCCATTGCCTATGAGAGCATGATGACTGGATGAACAAGAGACATCTCATCAAATTGTAAATGCCCTAAGACAGTTAAAATTGTTGGTTGAGAAAATACTGCCAAACTAGAATTATTTACCTAGCTAAATAATAATTATTATCTCAATAATAATTCTAATATTAAGGGCTAGTCAAAGACATTTTAAACACAAGAACAAGAATCTTTGCCTTTTATTGGCTCACACTGCAAAACTATCCAAAGTTTGCTTCAGCATGAAAGGAAACCTTTAGAAATGTGTAGAATGCAAGGAAAATGGCAAGCACATAAATGACAGTCAACTTTAAGTATGATAATAAGTGCTTGTTGTTTGAAGGTAGAACTATTCTATTTCATGTAACATACTGTGTTTTCAAGACATCTTTAAAGTTTAAGATTTCTGTATGATATAGAAGAAATATATTGAGTATTACGACTTTATAGAAATATGGTTAATTAAATTCCATCTTCAGCTGCTGTGTTTTGTTTTGTTTTGTTTTGTTTGACAACAGAATCTCACTCTATTGCCCTGGCAGCATGCCGTGGTATCATGATAGCTCATAGCAGCCTCAAAATCTTGGGCTCACGAGATTCTCTTGTCTCCGCCTCCCTCACAGCTGGGACTAAAGGTGTGCACTATGACATCCAGCTATTTTTTTCTATTTTAGTAGAGACGTGGTCACACACTTCCTTAGGCTGTTCTCAAACTCCGAACTCAACCAATCCACCCGCCTTGGCCTCCCAGAGTGCTAGGATTATAGGCCTAAGCCACTGTGTTTGACCCATCTTCAGGTTCTAGATTGATAATGTGTATCAATTCAATCCAAAATGTAAATGAAAATAGAAGAGTCAAAAATAATCAGTGTAACCTAGTTTCTTGTACTCTCAATGAATCCCCTACAGCAAACAAAAAAATTAAATGATAGACGCATACAAGCAGGAAACTAGTTGTAGAAATGTGTTCAAATCAATCTTAATTATGTGAAATGATTACATTTATCAATTTTATAAAAATACTGCTTAGATAATAAATGCCTAAAGTATGGTACACTGAATAATAAAAAATATATGCAAATCAAATATAGATCACAGCAAGGTCTGACAAACAACTGTATGTGCTCATTCTAAAAGAGGTATGGACAATAAAACAGCTAAAAATTTTCTTTGCCCAAGTATCAAGATGTATTATCCATCCCTAGTAATTAAAAGCATTAATATCTGCATAGAAATAAATTAGTGAAAACAAATAGAGAATTAAAACAAGCACAGATACTAGAAAATCCAATATTTAACTAAGGTAGAATTATAAATCTGATTAAATTTTCAAAACCAAACTTTATTCATAATAAAGTAAAATAAAATCTTGTCACCATACTATGCCCTCAAAGTAATTTCAGAATAATTAAAAATTAAAATAAAATCTTAAATGAAAATATTTGATAATACTTTTGTGAACTGCAGAAATAGTTTTTCTTAAACAAGACAGCTTTATCACACACCATTATTTACCAATGAATTGATAGATTATAATTAAAAGTGCACACATACTAATTTAAATAAAATGAAGCCATAATTAAAATATTATTTTGATATAATAAATAATTCAGAAGCCAAAGTTGGTAGGATGCTGTGTCCCCTGAAAGGATGCCCCTACATCTTTATCAGCAATTCTGCCTCTTAAGTGTGGGTGTTAGGTATTTTTGTAGGACACTGGGTGGTTGGAGTCAAACTTGTAGCTTGTTTTTTCAAGAAAAATAGTGAAATACAAAAAAGAAAAGAAAAGACTTGGAGTAGAATACATGAGAGGAGCTTTGATATTTTTCATCTAGCACTCAATTTTTTTTTTTTTTTTTTTTGGTTGTTCTCTGGTTTGTTCAAGGGCCCATTTGTAGTAAAGTTTCTTACTAAAGAGGCATTTTTCTCAGCCTCCAGCTGTAGGAAGTTATTAGGGTTTTTTCCTGGTTCTAGTTCAGTAAGAATGTGGAATGGAGACAGATTTTACTAGCAATTGGAGCCCAATCAGTTATGCTGGGATTTTTTTTTTCATTACCCAGAGAAAAAGAGGAAATGGAGAACCAAAGTTGCTAAAAATGCCTGATTGTCAGAGTTTCTGTGGGTTTTACATAATTACAAAATGCAAGAGTTCTGAAGCAATCTATTGTGGGTTGGTTGATGCAACTGAATTTTTGATACCTTCATTCAGTCTAGAAAGAGCACCTTAATGAACTTGTATGTAAACCCAAGTTCTATTTAGATAATTCCAGGAGAGTATCAATCTTTAAATTTAATTCATTTCAAAAGTACTCATATGTGAGACTCTCATATATCACAGTAGTACCAATGTCTTACCTTTATTATCCTTTAAAAACATTTGTTTCAAAAAACACATAACTTTGGGCAGCATTTGTGGCTCAAGGAGTAGGGCACTGGCCCCATATACTGGAGGTAGCAGGTTCAAAACTGGCCCGGGCCAAAAACTGCAAAAAAAAAAAAAATGCTTAACTTAGAAAATTATGAGGACTTACCTTCATAGTTCAGTGGATTTTGTCTTGATAAAGTATTGCAAATGTGAAAGTTAGTACTAGAACACAATACATATCTATGTACTTTTTTTGTTGTATTATAAAACATGTTATTGCCTTTTATTTTCTATCTTTATCAGTTTTCTTTCAAAATCTGGCAGGTGTGGTAGCTCACGCCTGTAATCGTAGCACTCTTGGAGGCCAAGGTGGGTGGATTGCCTGAGCTCACAGGTGCGAGACCAGCCTGAGCAAGAACAAGACCCCATCTCTATTAAAAATCTGGGATTGTGGCGAGCACCTGTAGTCCCAGCTACTTGGGAGGCTGAGGCAGGAGAATCACTTGAGCCCAGTAGTTAAGTTACAGCTAAGATGCCACAGCACTCTACCTAGGGTGGCAAAGTGAGACTCTATCTCAAAAAAAAAGTTTCCTTTCATTTACTTATAAGACAACCTTCTACCTGTGCTTTATTTTTCAAATTTGAAATGCTGGTATGAAATAACCCACTCATCTTCTTATGTCACTACTGTAACTTACTCAACATTAACTTTTGATGTCAGTTACCCATGACTTGTGTTTTGACCACTAGCTACCATTGGTCACATGTCTACATTAAACAGTTCCAGCAGCTTTAGGTTTTTTTGGCAAGATTCAACTACTCTTGTTTGCTTTAGTTTACACCACTAGGAGCGTGCTCAAGTCTTCAGTTGGCCTAGCTGAAGTTGACCTAACAGGTTGGCTTACTCTCCACCTCTCATATTTTCTATGATAACGTGGAGGTTTTCATTCTGAAAAAGTGTGATTATCTTCACAGGGAAACTAGGAAACGTTAACCTATCTTCCCTCTTTCTCTTACACACTCCAATAGCCCAGATTGCTCCTCATAGGATCTTTCCGGAACATTTCTTGAGCCCCAATTACTTCTACTAACTGTAGACTCCATCCTCGGATTCTCTGTAGTTTTCTGGAATAGTTTTAAAACTAGGCTGACCCCAATAGATGGGCAAGTTTTCCCCATGGCATTTCAGTTTTAAATACAGAGGAAACTGAGTTGTTCCCTGTGCAGCCTGTCATTGTTAAAACATGACAGAATTTTTTTTCTCGTACAATAAACATAGTTCCAGAGTTTAAAGAACACAGACTGCTGAGGACGTTGGTATGGAATAGGTTGAATTTAAAGTCGCTCTGACATTGACAAAACTGGAATGATTTTTTTTTTAATAGCAAATAAAATCTGTAACATAGTACCTTTGGGATTTTAGGCAAAGTCCACCCCATGAGCTGTGTTCTTCCTTAATTTGCATTTTAAGTGCTCATCATGGTAGAAGGCAATGAATTTGGAAGACAGAGACTGTAATAACTATCTCTTCTCTTGAACTGGAGCAAGATCTTCAAGGTCATATAATATATTACTATTCTTGAACTTTTAAAACATCAGTATTTCACATTATATTAGGATAACTTATATGCAACTTAGATACAAAGTAAGGTAATGGGTTTTTCTTGCTGCATACATATGAAATATACAATAAGGCATAGTTGTAGTGGTTAGGAGAAAAAGAAATAAAACTAGGATTGGTGATTGGTTAGTTTTAATTTTCATGATAACTTCCAGCTGGTGCTTTCATTGAGAAGAAGTAAGATATTTTTCTTAACTTTTAGCTGGTATTAATAACAGCTAGCAATTGTTCTTTCAATTTTTATTTAAGACAGTATTATAAAATTAAAAATACAAAGAAAAAATAAACTGAGGAATTTATTTTCATGAATTTAACATAGCAAATCTGTGGCACATTAGATTTAAGAGATCAACTGAATGAAGGAAAGTAGAAAAAGAGACTATAAAAGCAAGTCTAGAAAAGTTTAATGAAATCATGAGAATATTGTGTGTTTGAAGTTAAAGGGAGGAAAGGTCAAGGGCAGCGGTGACTTCTCAGCACTTAGTTGGTGGTAGAAGTGTCATTGTGGGTTGACAATGTCAATGCAAGTGTTAAGAAAATCAGTTTCTAAGCCCAGTCACAAGTAGGTCTTTTGACTTTTAAGCTAGTCTTTCTAGGATAGCACGTTGCGGGTTGAGCATTAACAGTACTTTTCCTGAACCTGTAGAGGTTGGAGAAATAGAGTTGGCTCTTGAATAACAAGGGGGTAGGAGTGCCAAGCCTACAGGTAGTCAGAAGTTCTCATATAACTTTTATTTCCCCTACAACTTAACTACTGGCAGCCTACTGTTAAAAATAACGTGAATAGGTGATCCACTCATATGTTCTATGTATTATATATTTTGTCCTTGCAATAAAGTAAGCCAGAGAAAAAGACATTGTTACTTAAAAAACCATTAACAAGAGCAATGTATTGCCTGTTCACTAAATGTAGATGGGTCATCATAAAGGTGGCCATCCTCCTCAAGGAGGTGTTGGTTTCGCCATCTCGGGTATAGAAGAGGCAGAAGAAAATCCATGGGCAGTTCAGGCCTGTGTTGTTTGAACATCATCTTTCGTATTTTCAGTTTGTCAACCACATGAAGAAAGTGTCTTTTTGATATCACAATTCTATGAAAAAATAAACTGAAATTCAACAGGTGAAATAAATTCTATACAAACTATAGGAAGATTGTTGAAGTCACTTTCTTTTTTGACATTGTCACACATAAGCCAGGCTGCTAAGCAGTAGAGAAAACTAAGCACAAGATACTAAGACATATGACATTATCTTTGTCATATCAGGGCATGATTTTAACCAGACCTCAGCTTTCAGCACACTGGGAGATTGATGGTCTATCATGTGTACTGACATTTAACACATATAATACAGAATATTGACCTCATCTATAACATTTTAAAATAACTGAGATTACTTATTCATAAAAAGAAATTAAAAGTAAAGGATGTAATAAGGTATACAGGTAACTGAACAAAATTTAGCTTTAATATTATCTGTAGAAGATATAAAAACAAATATCTAGAACTAAATTCCATCATGCAGCTTTTGACTATTGAATCATGAATACATTCTAAGCAAAGTTCAAGAACATTTTTTTTGAAAAATTGGAAATGTGTTATTATATGTTGTATTATTTTTTTTTCTGCCTAAAGTTGTAACACTGGTATATACAATTTGAAGTCCCAGGCTCCCATAAGATTTTACAACTTAAAGAAATGTCCTCGGTTAAGTCAGCTAAACCTAATTTCGGTCTGTTTCACAGTTGTTAAAAATGCTTTAAAGAATATATCCTGTAATATATATAGGTATATATAACTATAAATATCTACATAGTTACACAGCTATATCCATCTATTTATGTATCTACGGTTATATATACAAATTTATATACATATATATTTATGCATATATATATAACTGTAACCATATATATGTATAATTATAACCATAATTATATGCAACCATCTTCTCAGTGAAGATTGTGATGATGAACCAAATGTAAAAACAAAAAAATTCCTAAAAATTCTGCTTAAACAAATGGTTCAAAAACATGGTGACTCCGAAGTCCGTTCTTTGGGCAACTTTCAAAAACTCTGTGAATAGTAAGTGTCATGGTTCACAGAGTTGTACCTTCTAAACAATTAATGCCTTAGACACTCAGCCATTTGTATGTGTGTGTTTTTGTTTTTCCATCTTGCATAATTTATAGTAGGTGAGCTGTAGTATCCTATGACAATATTATACCAGGGAGTAGGACAGCCATATTCTAGACTTGCTTTTTATCGTGGACACACCTGTAATCTCACTGGTTCTCATTTTCTTTGTATTTAAAAAGAAGGGGTTGTGCATACACTTTTTCAGTTTTGTTATCTTGTGTTGTGTGTGGTCCTATGTTGTTCTTAAATATTTTCCTTTAAAATATGTTTTTAATGTATCAGAAAGTTAATGTAACTACAGCATAGTTTTGTAAAGCAGAGATGGTTTTGGAAAATAAATACTTACCACATAACATGCTTTGGTAATGTGAAATTCTTGTAAGTACCATTTGTTTAAAGCAGAGTATATACATTTTTTTCTTTTTAACAAATTAAATGGAATTCAGTGTGAATACTTCTACCAGTGGAGCTCAAATTCTTATGCATTTTACATCTTAGTACCTCTAAAATGGCAATGAATATATTTTATCTATATTTGGCTGCTTCTTTCAGCCTCAAATTAAGCTGGTTTTTGAAAGATATAATTGATTAGAATCTGGGCAGTTTTGTTCATCCAAATAAATGACTGAGGTATCATTGAAATGAAAGTTCCTCCTTGCTAGAAAAAGTGAAAGTAAGTTATTGGTCATAATTCTGTTTATTTTAATGCTTAAAATTCCATTCTATCCCACATGCTAAGAAAAATGTATACTGAACATTTTGTAATCTCTCAATATAGAGTATGACGCTGAAAAATGTTGGCTACTTTCAAATATGAAATAAAAAGACAATGAATTAAGAACTACAGACAGAAAATATTAGAGGCTGGAAAGGGTAGAAGGGGATACAGGGAAAGATTTGTTAAAGGGTACACAATTATAGTTGGACAAGAGGAATAAGTTGTATTCTTCCTTAGCACTACAGGATGACTATAGTTGACCGTAATGTATAGTTTCAAATACCTAGAAGGAGGTTATTGGATGTTCCCAATGTGAACAAATGATAGCTGTTTGAGATTACAGACAGGCTAATTACCCCATCTGATCACTATATAGTGTATGCATTGAAACATAAATAAGCATGACTATTATGCATCAAATTTAAAACAATCATTTATTAAAAAAAAAACTAAAGAAACTACCGTGTTTTCTAGTGTTTCCAGATTGATGTGAAAGGCCCTTACCCATACGACATGGACATAGAAGTTACACAGCTCTTGTGCTCCCATCCTCACGGCATTTCCTTTATCTTGTATCTTCACTTAACCTTGATCTAAAACAAATGCATGTGAAAGATTCTCCCCTCCAGTAGTAGACAGTATGGATAGCTAGCTTTTCTTCCTCTGTAACTACCTCTTGTACAGGAACTCTTTTTAAGTTTGCATCATTGTTGTGGGTATCTTTAGGTAGAATTATATCACAACGATGGCTCAACTTTGATTGGAATCAGCCTTGGGTTCAGACACCAGTAGCAGTGGTATCAGTTATTGTCATAATTGGTTTTCTTTAAAACATGGACACTTCATTTCTCCTTCTCTCTTTTTTATATCTTAGCTCTTTATAAGCAAAAATATCTCAAAAATATTTTTGGAGCATTAAATACCATATGATGCCATCCTAGTTTATCTAGTAAGATGTATATGATATGTTTTTCCTTTCTGTATCTCTCTTACGGCTATAAAACATGGAAATTGGTGATGACTTTAGTGTTTTTAATGCTGCTGGTATATGCAGCTAGTACAACGCAGGGAAACTTCCTTGCACGGAAGAGGAGAACCCACTGCACGATGGAAGAGAACTCACTTCCCTGAAGTAGAGAAATCTTTGCCCTTAATAAGACTGGATTTTTTGGAGAATGCTTTTTCTTAAGAGAAATATTAAATTGGAACTCCTCCGCAGAGTTCAAAGTAGTAGGTGTGAAGTTAACGTGGTCAAAAGATGAGAACAGCTACTACCACAGACTTGGCTAATGGTGTCAGAGAAGTATCTGCTCCTCCCAATTTCACTTACACTAAGAAATGAAAAGCTTGTCTGTCCTTGATGGTGATGGGGGAGCTTTCCCAAAGGGAGACTTTTCCATCGAAAGCTTTGTTTTCATTCAGGTGTTAAGAAAAGCTCTTTATGGGCAGCGCCTATGGCTCAACGGAGTAGGGCATGAGCCCTATATGCCAGAGGTGGTGGGTTCAAACCCAGCCCCAGCCAAAAACTGCAAAAATTAAAATAAAATAATAATAATAAAAATAATAATTGGTGGGACCACACCTATGGTGCATCTTAGAAGGATATAGGTGAAACTTACTAAATGCAGATTATAAATGTCTTAACACAATAATTAAGAAAATGCCTCAAAGGTTATGTTAAACAGTTTGATGAAAATAGTTTAGATTGTATATGAAACCAGCACATTGTACCCCATGATTGCATTGACATACACTGCTATGATTTAATTAAAAAAAAAAGAAATGCTCTTTATGATAACTGCAATTTAATTTCTAGACTGATTTCACAGTCAATTTGAATGAACATTTTGGATTATAGAAAGATTATTAAGAATTATGTAATATAACCTAGTATTTCAAATTAATTAGTTATTGGCATTAATTTATTCATTCTTTTGTTTTTTATTTTTGGGTTTTTTTTTTCTTTGCAGTTTTTGGCTGGGGCTGGGTTTGAACCGGCCACCTCCGGCATATGGGGCTGGCACCCTACTCCTTTGAGCCACAGGCACCGCCCCATTCTTTAATTTATCCAAAAATATTTTTTGAGATTATACAGTGAGCCAGGTACTGCTTTAATTCACAACAGATGATTAAAAATTTTCTGTTTTTATGGAGTAACTTTTGCGGTTGAGAGCAGAGAACACACAAATTAGCCAACAAACATCCTAGATAGCCTGCCAGGTCATAGTAAGAGTTGTGACTTCCAGTCAGTCCATTCCAATGAAGTGTTCCAGGTATTTTTCCCCCAGATTCTCATTTTCTTTTATTTCTTAGAAGCCTGTAACCTTCTATTTAAACTATGCCTGACTGAGGGCTTAGTGTTTGGACGTCCTTTCTCTGACCATATTGTCCTATCTGATAACTAGATTAGATGATTTATACACATCAAGGACCCCAAACATACATCTGTAGCCCATATCTCTTTGGTAATCTGTAGGTTTCTGTGCCATAGTTCCTGTTTAATATCTCTATTTGGGACTATTAAAAGGCATGTAAAAAAATTGTAATTTGCTATCTCATACCTGTTATTCCCCCTATCTCCTCAAACTTGAGAAATTCCTCCTCTGAAAGAAAAAACTGGAATAGGTGCTAGACTGTGTGGGTTCATGAACTACTGTTCCAGACGGGGCCAAAGTGGAGTAATTGGTTTTGCTTAGGTTACAGGGTAAGACACAAGAGAGTTTAGAAATTGCTTTTCTCTGTTTCATAGAATTCTAGTATACCAGAAAGGAAAAATGCACCAGTAATCATTTAGGCCTCTTTTTAGCACTGGAACAGAGCAAGGGAGATGTCTGTGGAAAAGTTAATATATTTGCCAAGGTGTGGCTTCACCAGCCCAGGGGACTTTCTTCTATCCATATAAGGGTGGGAACTTTTCTAAAATCCATAACCACATTGCCAGGTGAAATCACTTCAGGAAGCTATGCAAAAATTACAGTAGAAAGCGGCAAAGCCTGTGTTTCATTGTCAAAGACGGTCTCATGAAGAAGGGGATTAAAGCTACTACCTCTGAAAAGACCAATAGTAATTTTCCAGGATGGAATGAGACCTTTTCTAGAATGGAGTTAGAGGCAGTTGAGGGAACTCCAGGGAAAGCTGTGGAGAAACCTGACTTCTTCTCTGCGACGTTTCATGGTTAAACATTTAGCTTCATCTTGACCTTCTTTTCATTAATAAGCATGACAGGACTATTTCCTTTTTTTCCTCAAATACTGAATTTTGTTCTTAAAAGAAAAAGTGTAACAGTTTTTGTTTATCCAAGGGTGTGGAAACGAGATTCTGGAGAATATGTTGACAAATCAAAATCCTTTAAATTAAATCTACTAAATAATGTGACCACTCTAAATCCTACCCCATAGGCAACAGATCACTTTAGGCCACATGGGGACGAGAAAACTGGCTTAATTCAGACAAAAAATATTATTTTGTCAAGAAGAACCATCCCTGTCCACCCCCTTTTCCATTTCTAAGTTTGACATTTTAAAATCTAAAGTTAGGCAAATACTTTTTTAGATAAATATGCATTTTATTTTCTTTAACTTAATAATGAGGCTGTTTTCCGATGATTCCATATAAGTGCGGAGGTTACAAGGTAAAGTCATAGGATCATTATCGCACCATCTGTTTCAGCTGGTTTGTTTTGGGCACGTGCTTTTCAGTGTTCTCAGTGAGCTGTCAACAAACTGCCAATTAATAATGAAAATCTAACATGTTGTCAGAGGTTACCACACTGAGAAAGTGAGGCCGCGTATATGATGGGATCGATTGGTGCTGCTTTGCAAACAATTTCCAGCGCATCTTCCGTGGGTGAGCAAACTTTTAAACATGTAATAATGATATCTCTGGATTCTGTAACTTAAGAGAAATGAAAAGATAATTACTTTCTGAGCATACAACAAGAAGAGCCATATTTTTGTTTAGCTTGCTGTTGGGCGACTATATAATTGGATTCAGTTATTTTTCTTAGTAATATTTCAATGAAGAAAAAATCAGAAGTTAGCTATTCTCACGCACACACACCCAAATAAACACAGAAGGTCCTCTTTGTTCTTTGTCCTTTTAGCTGTTAACTCTGCACAGCTGAGTTCAAATGCCTATCTGTAATAGAAATCAGAGTTCTTCTGAGGAAAGAAAAAGTTGTCCAACTTGTAATATGACTTCCAGCCAGGAACTGTGGCTCATGCCTGTAATCCCAGTATTTGGGAGGCCAAGGTGGGTGGATTGCCTGAGCTGACAAGTTCGAGACCAGCTTGAGTAAGAGCGAGACCTCTGTGCCTAAAAAAATAGCCGGATATTGTGGTGGTTGCCTGTAGTCTCAGCAACGTGGGAGGCTGAAGCCAAAGCATCACTTGAACCCAAGAGTTTGAGGTTGATGTGAGCTATGACTTCACAACACTCTACCCAGGGTGACCAAGTGAGACTCTGTCTCAAAAAAAAAGGTAATTCCGGTTAGCTTTATCTGTGATACCAAGTAAATCCCTCCAGGTGTATGATAACTTAAATGAGATAAAACATATAATTTTACTTTTTATTACTTTATATTCTTAGAGATTGTAGCCTCAAAAATCATAAGACTATCAATACAAAGAATTATTAATTACTCTTCATAAGAGATGTAGATGAAAGTGGCACAAGTGCATTGTTTACACTGCCCTGAAGATTTACACAGTGGCTTGTTTTTATTGACTTTTATTGAAATCTGAGGCAGATATTTCTTGCTGTCTTTTGGTGAAGAAAATATTTCAGGAGAATGATGATTGAGTTATTAATTTGTGGAAGTTGACTCAGAAAATTTATAATATTATTGGTAATCTATTTAATTAATTGTTAATATACTCAATATTTTATAATGGATGAAATATTTATAGGCATGTGGTGTATAGCTCTGTTGTGTGTGCATATATACTTATGAATGAAGGTTAATGTCGCTAAAGAAGATATATAGACACACACACTCACACACACACACGGAGCCCCAACCCTGTGGGAAATTGTAAGATAGGCCATTTATTTATCTTTTATTTTTTGCAGTTTTTGGCCAGGGCTGGGTTTGAACCCACCACCTCTGGCATATGGGGCCGTTGCCCTACTCACTGAGCCACAGGCGCCACCCCATTTATTTTGTTTTTGATCTTAAGGGTAGGTGAGAATCAGCTAAAGTTGCTCATAAGCACAGCAACGTGATCACTCCAACTTCTGTGTGGAGGATGCAATTTAGATGCATGTGCATAAACATGGAAGGCCAGAAAGAATGTGATTAGAACAATTTCACTGGGAAGTGGTGCTTAACCTAGAGAGGTCACAGTACATGTAAAGAATAACTCAAGTTTTACAGACACATTTAGAATGTAGAGCTAACAATTTTGTATGGGTTTCATCTGAGAGGAAGATGTCAAAGATGTTCTTTGTTACTGGCTCCGAAAATGGATAAAGGAAAATATAGAAAAGCATGACATTATGTAGGCCTTTATATACTACAAAGAATTGTTTTTGAAACTGGAAGGTAGAGCTGTTACATAGGCCAACTATAGCTGATGATGGGATGAGAAGCAGTACATATAATCAAAGCCATCTTAACAAGGTGAAGATAGACTTGTTAAGAGTGAACTAAGCTGGGTGAGTAAGTGAGTGAACTAGGAAGCTGAGTAACTAGCAATGAGATTTGACAAACAGCAATTTTTAATGGCAAAACAAAGGAGTAGGATGACCCTACCAAAGGACTAAGAAAGAGTTTTCACAAACTCTGCAGAAAGAAAAGAGAGAAGTTTCATAAATACCAGGTAGAGTGACCATTTTGTTGGGGGGGGGGGTCAGGGAGGAAGAATGGCAAGCAGCAGACGTATTGTAAGAACAGCTTTAGGAATGTTTACTGATATTAGGCCAGTGGTTTTATTTTACTAAGAGTTCATTATTTTGGTGACAGGGATGCTGCTGGTTATTTACCAGAGTTGAAAACTGCTTTGATGGCTTAATGGAATCAGAAGAAAAAGTGTACAAGGGCAAAAAAATTGCTAGAATGATACCTAATTCATTCAGAAAACAGAGAAAGTAGAGGAGAGAAATTATCTTAAAACATAGGCTGTTTCATAATATCTACAGATGGAAGAAAATAATTGAGCTAGGAGCTTAAAATATAGTAAAGAGTGGGACTAATCAATTGGTTAAATAGCTCAAGAAGTGAGATATATAGATTGACCTTTAAAAAAGAGAGATTTTTACCTCTTTCATGTTTACATGGATGGAGCTGGAACATATTCTTAGCAAAGTATCTCAAGAATGGAAGAAAAAGTATCCAATGTACTCAGCCCTACTAGGAAACCAAGTCAAATGAAAGCTATAACCCAATTATAGCCCAAGAAGAAGGGGAAAGGGGAGGAGGGGGAGGATGGGTGGAAGGAGAGTAATTGGTGGGATCACACCTACGGTGTATCTTACCAGGGTACATGTGAAATTTTCTAAATGTAGAATATAAATGTTTTAGCACAATAACTAAGAAAATACCATGAAGGCTATGTTTACTAGTTTGATGAAAATATTTCAAATGGTATATAAAACCAGCACATTGTATCCTATGATTGCATTAATGTACACAGCTATGATTTAATAAAAAAAAAAGAAAGAAAGAAAAAAGATTGACCAGTACAGGACTGTTGTCACAGCAGGGAAGGGGATGTGTTGGTGAAAGTGGTAAAGGAAAAGATAGTTGAACACTATGATATATCTCCAAACAGAGGCAGACTCATAAACTTTTTAGTTTAAAGCACTTATAAAGCAATTTTCTAGAAAATGTCCTTTTAAATACTGGGTAAATGGACTAATAACTCAATGTAATTTATATTCATAACTTATAATCAACATATTTATTAAATAATAAATAGAAGGTTATCTTATTAACTTCTTGTCAACCTTTTCCAGTGGTTATAACTATAGGTTTGTTGAGATTTATTCAAGAAGAATTCAAGATTCAGCAATATTTTGGTAATGGTGTTCTATATAAATACTTAGAAAATTAGCCATAGTTTTCTTTTTCTTTTTTTCTTGAACTTCATACATTTATTAACCCTTGTAGGTTTTCTCATTTCATGGTTTTTGAGGAAGCCTAAACTTGAAAAATTAATATTTGTTATGATCTAAAGGATAATCTGTATTTGGAGATGTTTACTTTTTATGACAGTTGGCAACTGGCAGAAAATTTTGATTAGATCAATGAGATTTATATGTAATATTGAATATGTCTTGATGCATTTCTGTAATATCCAATGCATTTTCTTTGATTATTTTCAATTTTAATCTTGACAGGTGAAAAGCAATAAGGATGCTTAAGTGCTGGCCAACTGTTTTGGTTCTTGGATTCATTTTTCTGGAGTCAGAAGGAAGGCCAACTAAAGAAGTAGGATATGGCCTTAAATCCTATCAGACCCTAATAAGATTGCGACATAAGGTACAGTCAACATTCTGAATTTTCTTATAAACTATGCTATTAGTTTTTGGGTGAAGTATTCATTTAGGAGCACATATTTCAGAATGTACTTTTAGTAGTTTACATATTATAAAAAGGAATTTTCATTTTAAAATTAATTTAAAACATGAACTAGCAATAAATTTGGAAATTACTATTTGGGAAACTAAATACTTCTCAGTAAAGAATACATATGGGGCATTTTAATTATATTACTAAAGTTTCTATTCAGTAATAGCAATAGATTTATAAAAATAAGTAAATATATTAAGACCTAATCAACAAGGTAACTTCTGTATATTCCCATATTAATTTTAAGACTGAATATTTTAAACTAAAAAGCAAAGAGGTGATGTTCTGGAATGTACCATAAAGGTAAACAAAAAGATGGTTAAAACTATCTGCAGATATATACATTAGCAAAGGATTCATTTTCATAGAAATTATTAGAAATTTTAATTTCATCAAAAATCATAATTTTGAATTGGTCAATGTTGGGTAAATACTGTGTTAAATATTTTCAAGTATAATATAAACTGTTAGGTAGGTGTACAATAAATCATACAATTAAATATTTACTAACTATATTAAGTAAATAATATATTACTAAATATTTACTTGATATATTTAAGTAAATAGTAAATATATTAAGCCAGTGGTTTTATTTCACTGAGTCCATGATACTGAGAATATTATACTCAAGTCAACTTTTTAACAAATTAAATAAAAGTTTATAAAACATTTTTGATTTGCATAAAAATGAGAAAAAATGACATATAAATTAAAGGAATTTGTAAAATCTATATAAATTTAATTTATATTAATTAAATATAATTTAATATTTATATATAATAAATATTAAGATAATTTAAAATCTAGATAAAATTTTGTATCTACTTGCCTTTAGAAAAGACTTTTGAAATAAACAAATACTGATTTTTTTCCCTTATAGTCAATACATGTGTTTACACTGTGTATATTTTTTGCTGAAATTCTTTCATAAATATCAAGTACTTTGGTAAAATATTAGTTAACATTTACTGAGATTTTATTTGTACAATAGTAAGCTAAGCTCTTAAGTGTATTATTTTATTTAATCTTTGAAGAAATGTTATGAAAATGTATCTATTTTTATTTTATAGACAAAAAAGTAAATCTTAGAAAAGTTAAGGGATTTTCTAAATGCACACATTTGTTAAGTATATTAATTGGCCAGGGATAACATGTAGGATAGGTTTAATAGCCAGCAAGAAAAGAAAGTAACGTAAAAATATACTTTAGTGTCAAAAATCATTGTAAAAATTCAGTCACATGTGTAAGCAAGTTTTTAAAGCGTCTGACTTGGATATATGCCAGTTCTCCAGGTGGAGAACTGGCTTTTCTCTGCTGCCTTTTGACTGCCGATGCTGTCCCTTGCCTCACTGACTAATAATCAGCTTTATCTCCATTCATTGTTCAGAGAGAGTAACTCCTTTATGAATGCTCTCAGAACAAATTACTAATTCAACAATTCAGCTCACACTGTTACATACCCTGTGAATATTTATTTATTCTGTTTGGTTTTTCTGCCTAAGTTATGTGTCCTGAAGTGAGGAATGGTGCCTTGAGCATTGTTTGATTCCTGGTTCTAAGAACATGAGAGACACAATTCAGCTGCATCAATGACAAAAATAATGACAGGTAGAATATATGATTGTGCTTTTCTGATTGTTCTCTTGCTAAATATAATACTACAGGTTTTTATGCTAGAGTATGTACATTTATAAACAAATTATTTTCAGTTACATTTGGATGCTAAAAAAAAATTTATTATTGTGAGTTTAATAAAGGCTTAAAGAAAATAACACAATTAATTAACCTGATTGAAAACTACTAGTACTCACTAAAGACCGTCTATGTCACTTCCTGATCATTTCCATTTCTCTGTGTCTTTATCTCTAAATAGTTAAAAATAATACATATTTGCTGGTATTTAAAAGCATATAGGCACAGAATCGCCATGGCAATAACTAACTTTCATACAGCATTGGGCAGAGGTGAGATTAAGCTATAAAAGGAACTTGGTGAATGTGTGTGTGTGAAAGAGAGAGAGAGAGAGAGGATATTTGGCAGGACTGAAGCAAGACCCTATGTCGTACGAGTACCTGCATAAACTGTACCAGATGCTTTCCACTCATAATCCAACCCTCTCCCAGGCTTGGGAACTAGCTCCCCTTCTCCCCTTCTCATGAAAATTTTATCATAACATTCATTTTTGTTTGTATCAGTTACTGTTAGGATCCCAGAAATTTCTGGTCACCCTTTCCCACTGATTCTAGTGAGGCCCTCTGAAACCACAACCAAAATGGAACAGTCATGAATATTCCCTATTTCTACCTTCAATTTCTTTTCATCCATAGAACTCATCACTGTTGGTCAAGACATATATTTCACTTGTTCATTACTTTGTGGGTTTTTCCTTCATTAGGATGGGACCTCCTTTCTACCCTGCCTCAGCACCTAGAACAGTGTTTGGCATATGGTAAAAAATAACATGTGGGCTGAAGGATTCCATCAGATGACTAGAATAGGCTGAAAATAAGATGATGCACGTATATGCATCTCAGACTACAAATATATATGTATGTTTGCATGTATCTAATTACAAATAAAATAAAATTTCCTTTCCTTTTATTCATCAAAATAAAATCAACAGAGTAATACTTCAAATAATGAAAATAAATTATTTTAAGAGCATCATATAAATTAATTTCCCTTTTTTTGTTATTTTAATACTACTAATATATACTTTATATTACAAAAATACAAATATTTTTATTTATAGAAGATGGAAATAAAATGCATGAGGAGATTTTCCCTTTGGATTAAGTTTATTCACAAGAAAAGTATGAAATAAATCATAGATACAGTTGGTAACTCAGGTATGATTAGTCATTTTGTGCATTTTCTCCAGAAAGTTTGAGGTACTTTGTTTCTGAACAAATGTTTATATAAAACTCATTTTTACAAAATATTTTTGTGTCAACTATACACTTAGTCCATTATTGGCATGGCAAGGTGAAATGTGACACCCATTTGGCAGATTAATTTGAAATATTATAGGTATGAAAAATATGCATACATATTTATATCATTTCCAACTATAGGTACACACAAATGTGATAGAAAATTTTGCATGTATCCTGAGGCAAAATGAATAACATATACATTTATCATCCTAATTAAAGAAATCTTAATTATAGTCTACAGATATATGTCTGAGGAAGATGATCACATGTTCTACTCAATGTATTTATCCAACAAACATTTCTAGAACATCACGTATAGGAATTCTTTAGCACTCTAGAATTGGAAAATGAAATTACTAAATCTAAATTTCAAAAGTATTCATTTTTATTATGATTTCAATTTAAACATTGCATGCTTACATTGTGCTGGAGGTTTTAATATACATTAATTGGTATAATTTACTCACATAATCTTGGAAGACAGGGAATATTATTATTATTATTATTTTTCTTGTAGAGACGGTATCTCACTTTGTCTTCCTCGGTAGAGTGCCATGGCATCACACAGCTCACAGCAACCTCCAACTCCTGGGCTTAGGCGATTCTCTTGCCTCAGCCTCCGGATTAGCTGGGACTACAGGCGCCCCCCACAATGCCCGGCTATTTTTCAGTTTTGCAGTTTAGCTGAGGCCAGGTTTGAACTCGCCACCTTAGGTATATGGGGCCGGTGCCCTCCTCGATAAGCCATAGGTGCTGCCCTATTATTCTTTTTTATTGAAATGACATTATTAAAACTCAAAAAGATAAAGCAACTCTACCCAAAGACAAAAAAAGACAACAGACAGAATCAATGAGATCAGTGAGGGGCAGGTAAACACAAAGGTAAAGCAGAGATGGCGAAACCACACAAACAAACAAACAAAAGAGGATGGTGATAGTAAAGCAATATGGTGTGACCGCAAGGAAAATTTGCTAATGCTTTTCCAGCTTGCTCCTCTCGCCCCTTCTAAACACTACCACAGTACCCCTATATCCATTTCTGAAATGATTATTTTCTCCTACGGGTTTTTATAGCTCTGACTTATGCCAGCCTCCCAATGTAGACTCAGCAGGAAGTGATGCTTTGCACCCTGCCTGCAGGTCTATTTCAAGGAATCTGAGTGTTGAGCACACCATAGTACACATAACTGTTGCTGGCTATGAACATTTCTGAGACAATTCCCTGAAGCACCCCAAATTTTGAACCATCTTTATAATCACTGTACTCAGAGCACCCATCCAGAGCCAGACTTAACAGTGTCCCTTGTCATTTACTCTATAAAAAAGGCTGTTCACTTTATTCTATTCATTAGGTCATGTACTCCCATGGAGTATATAATATTTTGTTATTTTATAGATGAAGAATCTGAAATTCACAAATGTTTAATAATTTTTTTAAGTCTCATAGCTAGAAAATTAATTAGTAGGATTGAGAAATACAGTCTAAATAATTTCACGTAGGTTACAGAAAGGATGCTTTATATAATAATGTGTTGGGGGTGCCATGCATTTCCACATTCTGTCACAGGGGGCAAGATAGGCCTATATGTCTTCATCCCCTAGTGGTTGGATGACTTCACGTGTCTAGTTGTGACCAGTGAGTTAGAAGGAAAATACCGTGTAATGCATTTGGACTCAATGTTAAATCACAATCATAAAATCTTCTAGAACCCTCTTTTTCTTCTGTCATGGAAAATAATATCTGTTCAAGGTGGTGGCTGCTTAATCATCTGAAGTGTCTAAATGTCTATGATGTATAAAAAGCCCTAGAGATTAGAGATTGTGATAGAACAAGAAAGGAAGTAAAAAACTTTGTTCTTCTAAATCATCGAGGTCTGGGAGTTGTTTATTATCTTATTATCACCCTAACGAGCCTGTTAACTATTCTAAACTTTCTAAGACTAACTTTTCTCCTCTTGTATTAGTTATACTAGATATAGTCAGAGAGCAAATACCTGATTATCTCAATTCCCCAGAGCAGTATTTTTCAGCCTTTTTTATCTTACACTTGAACCTATAGTTAAATGTATGTGGCACACTTAAATTACATTTATTAAAAAAAAGACTTGGGGAGGGGGATGGAGATACCTGTGGCTTAAAGGAGTAGGGCACCAGCCCCATATACCGGAGGTGGTGGGTTCAAATCCGGCCCTGGCCAAAACCTGAAAAATAAATAAATAAATAAATAAATAAATAAATAAAAGACAGGGCGCAGGGAGAATATACTACTGTGCTTTGAAGTTCTTTCAAAAATAATTTAATTAGTGATCCTTAAATTTTTTTGTGGCACACCTAAGATCCTGTCATGGAACACTGGTTGAAAATGGCTGCCCTAGCCTATCCTCACCTCCTAAGACAGAACCAAAACTTAAAGCCACATCACCTAAGCACTAACTAAAAATTTATTTTTTTCTCTAACTTCTCATCCCCCTGTTTCATATCTATTCTTGACCTTTCCTTGATAACATTTTTCTAGTATTTCTTTCTTCACATTGCTTCTTGCTTGGTTGCAATTTCCCATCACAATTGAATCTCCCATTTTTTCATGTCCTAATATTTCAGCATATTAGCATGTACCCTAATTGGTTGCCTATAAATCCTCTTAGGGTCAGTACATGTCTTACAGCTCTTTTTCTTATCTGCAGCACTGATCATACTTACCTTGTTTGCCAAAGAAGAAAATCAAAGTCCAGCTTGAGGGCAGATCTTATGAGGACAGGAGTGTTCTTTGAGTATTCCTATTGGGACCACTTACAGCCCTTAAAATGCTTTTATCCCTCCCTGACCAGAGAATCTATGCCCTGCACCATGGTGAGGAGCTAACCCTGTAAATCTAAGTTGTATTGTGGTTTCTTTACTTCCTAAATCAAAGGTCCGTCTATGAGGATAGTTTCTGTGCTAATGGGGCCAAGAGTAGGAATTTAATAATTACTGAGAGTATTAACATTCGCTGTAGTACAGTATGATAAAGAAAGTTATTTGTGGGGATTTTCTTTTTTTCACTTTTGTGTTGAAAGGGTGATAGATGTGGATAGGTGAAGAGTAGCAGGGGAGAACTCTAGGGAAGGAAACAGACATGAAAGAAAACATAAAAATGGTGACTGTTGGGAGGCTGTGGACCTTCAGGCAAACCCAGGAGCATTATTTCCTGACTGAGAAAAAGCAGTGCTGTCCCTACTGAAATATCTGATTGCTTGCAGCAAATTTAGGAGAAAGCCTTTTAAAATGTTAATGTATTTTTCAGAGGTCAGGAAACAATTTGGGACAAAGAGCAAAAGTGTCAGGAGTGAGGGGAGTTAAAAGGGTATGGTTTTAAAAAATTAATTAAATTTTCAGGAATATATCAGTTAACATAGATATTTATTAAATACGTATATTTCTCATAAGGTCTGTATATTCTTGATAAATCTTAGAATGTTGTTTCCTAATCAAAAAAATTGGGTTTGAAAATAAGAATGTGTTTCCTTTTTTCTGACTAATGAAACCATCCTATTCCCATTTTTGTCATTATGCAAGAACTATTGACAAATAATTTAAAAATTGGAGTCCTAGGTTAATAAGATTAAAGTGCATATAATATTTCCATATTCTTCATAAAAGGAAAGAATGAATCAAAGAAATCTCATGAGTTGTAACAGAAATGTTTTCTTAGTCATTTAAGAGGTCTAAGAAAAAAAATCAAAGCACACAATTTTCAGTTATACAAGAAATTTAGGGCCCTAATGTATAGTCAGGAAAACTTGGTGACAACACTCCATTGCCTACTTGAAATTGATAAGGGAGTGGATTGTAAGTGTTCCCACCACACAAATACAGAAAAAGAAATAAAATGATATATGTGTGAGGTGATGGATGAATGGGTAAGTTTTTTTTCTTTTGGGGGTATTGCTTAAAGGAAGGATGTGGATGTAGGGGTTGGAAGGCAGTGACAATGGGTGGCTGATAGGAAGTCATTGAGAGAAGGGAGGTATTCCCCATGGAGGGATTTTCCACGTGTTCTCACTTGGAGAATGGAGGGATTGTAGGAGGGGGTTGGCGAGGAGTAGGAGGGGTTGGAAGAGCAGAAAGGGAAGAGCTGTGTGCCAGGTGGGGAATAGACAATGGAAATTCTGATGGGTCAGGGGAAGCCAGTGTTACACGTGCCAGGAAAATCTGAGAGGATTGGCAAGAAGAACACAGGGAAGGGATGTTTCAGAGGAGGAGCAATGCCTGGATGTAGGGAATCTCTGACCATTTGCCCAATTTTTGACAGTAATTATTGGGATCAGTGAGAATTGAGAGCTCAAATGTGCCATGTGCAGGCCAACCCAAGCCACTGTCAAGTTGTAGGTAGGCCAAGCAGTATTACAGAAAAGAATAAGACATTTTGGTTTGAGGTCAGGATAGAGCTTGAGAGGCTGAGGTGAGTGAGAGGATTGCTTAGAGGTAAAGAAGAGGGAATCTGTGACTCAGTAGTATCCATATCTTAAATTGGAGGTAGAAAATAAATGAGATTAAAGCTAAAATATAAGGAGAACGTTCGAGGTGGGAAGGAAGAATGAAATGACTAAGACTTCAGCTGGAGAGGACTTGGCCTCTGCATACAGCTGTTAGCCAAAAATAAATGGAACTTGGAAAAAAAAAGGGGGAGGGGAACAAACAACAGAGCACAGGCAGAGAGTACCGGCCTCTGAGAGTGAGTGGCTGTCAGCCAAACATGTTCCAGACCTCTGGGAGGGTGCTGGATGGGTGAGCCTGGCTCACGGAACTACTCAAAATGGTCCGGCCCACAGTAGGGCAATGGATCTGCAGCCTGGCTTGTTGAAGCTGCAATGGGGAGATTGCCTGGACTCTGTGTGTGACTTTGGTCAAAAGACGGCCTGGCCTCTACACCCGTGACCTTAACCAGCAGAGGGGTGGAGGCCCACAGTAGAACACCAGATGGGTGAGTCTGGGGTCAGAAAGGACCTGGCCTCTGCCTGCAACCACCGGCTGGGAGGGAAAAGGTGCCGAGAGACTCAGTACATAGGCTTAAAAGTGCAGAAAGTGGGGAGAGAAGGAGTTAGAGAAAAAGTTTTTAGAGAAGGGCTCACCTCACTATGAAATGGATGAATTTCAGGCAGGGTCAGAGAGCATCTGGTTTCTCTTTGTCCTGCAGGATTAAGGGTCCATTTGCTTAGGTCTGTTGGGGAATATTTTCGACCCCCCAAAGGGGCTTCTCCCTATCTGAGTCAAGGCACCATATCAAAACTTCTGGACCCAAAGACGAAAGATTATTCCAAGGCGTGAAGTGAAAGGAAAACAGAATCCCCATTCTGTAAGAATAATGTTGTCTTTATTAATAATGTCTGGATGCAGGTGGGGGTGAAATCATGAAAGGAATTCCACCTTGGATATGATAATTGATGGTGACGATCATTTCATAATATAAAGGGATATTCATACAATCCACCTTAAACATATAAAATAATTTTTTTTGTCAGCGGTATCTCAATAAATTTGAAAAAAGATAAAAATATGAAAAGAAACTTTCATTAGAAATACCTTGCACTTGGATTACTGATAGGATAGATGCTTTCCATGTATGTATATCCAAATACCTAAATGTATGTTATACTCCTCATGCTAAATACCCAAAACTCACTCTATGACAATGATGTTTCTGTTGACAAGATTTATTATTTTCTGAGTTCCTCTGTCCTCTTTTCGTCTTTCAAACACTAGTGGCGCAGGAAAAAAATGTGAGCAAGCTTTGTTTCAGCAAGTGACTGACTATTTTGAAGAATTATGGAAGGCTTGAGATTTTTATCCTCTTCCCAAGCTAGTAAGTTATATTGCTTAGCAGAGTTTCGTAAAGAGTGACAGAAAACACAAGAGTTCTGGGTCAGAGACAAAGGATGGTTTATTGCTCATAGCAAGAGCGATATCATCATTTGAGCTAGTTTTCTGAGCCCAGTTTCCAGTGGACAATGCAAAATGGCCAGGTTACACTAGCACACAACCCAGAAAGTTCCACAAGAAGATCTGTACCTTAAAGGACGCCAGATCTATTGCATGGGCCATAGCATGTCTGTTCTTTGAATCAGAGGGAGGCATTGCCTCTACTGTACTGAGCAGTAAGTATTCCTACCCTTTGTTCTGAACTTAGATACAATTGCTCTCTTACAAGTCTTTAAACACAGTTCCCTTTGCCACAGAAGAACATATTATCTCTTATGTTTCAAGACTATTTGCTATACTAACACCTTGAACAGACAGTCCAGAGCAAATGGCAGTCACTCTCCACACAGGTGTTTTGTCTTCCAAAATACCTTTAGAGTACGCCCTGTAACATACAGGTCAGAATTGCCACCAAATAAATTTTCCTAAGGTCAAAACTAAATGTTATATGGGTAAAGTATTTTACCATTAATCTTAAAACCAGGTACATGTTAAAGTTTAAGTCTACCTTTTACCTGGATGACTTATTCCTTTTTAAGAACTTGGAGAAAATAAAAATTTTTGTTGACCTTTGGATATGTTATTTGCACTTTATTCCTTCAAAACAAGGTTTATTTGCCAGTCTGGAGAAAATTAGCATTCAGTGGACTGAATTGCTTTGCTTTACTAAAGAAAGTAAATAAAAGGATATATCTGGTTTCTAAAATTTTCATGAGAAGGATCCACCACAAAGGAAATTGTCTTTTGATCCTTTGGGGAGGGAATTTTCAAAGCAGTGCTATTATGATAGATCTGTAGGAGGTATGCGGAAAAGATGCTCCTTTACACCTCTGTGACCCTAAGTTAAATATTTTGCTTAAAGTTTTAAAATAACCTACACCTTGAAAAAATAGAGCTGTTTTCCTTTGGAAATTTGAGCTTTTGACATGCTAGAAATGTGATGTATCAGTATTCTATTTACATCTATTCAACACAAACTCGACAAAGTAGTCAAATAAAGGCAAGTCCCGGTATTACATTAGAGCCAGCTTGTCTGGGTTCCCAGAGCACTCCACCTATGCACCCGCCTTGGGCACAAATGATGTTTTCTATCACTCAAGTATGGATTTTCAAATGTCCTGAATTTTGATGCTTTCTCTTATCCAAATACATATATGTATTTAATTGTCTTGGTAGTTGAGAATTGACATGGCTTTACTCTTTTTTCCTAAGAATAGTCATTGATTCCTTTATTGATTAAAAAGAGTAAGAATTTTAGGACAACATCACAAGTGAAGCAGATTGTCATAATTTCTCATTGGTTTAGGGTATACTTCCAAAACCTTCCTTCCATTAGATGCTATTTACTTTCATGACTTTTGTAGAAGGATAATGCTAAAGTATATTGGTTTACTGAAGAAAAACTATTCACACATCCAAATCTACCTGAATTAAGCACTCTGCACTACTACTTAATGTGGAAAGTAAAATATAGGTGTGGCTTTTTTTTTTTTTTTTTTTTTTGCTGCAGTTTTTGGCAGGGGCTGGGTTTGAACCCACCACCTCTGGCATATGGGACCAGTGCTCTACTCCTTTGAGCCACAGGCATCACCTAGGTGTGGCTTTTTTTTATAAAGGCTTTAATGTGGATACTCTAAACATATATGTGTAAGAGAAAGGGCTATGAGCTAAGAAAAGATGAATGGCAGAAAAATACATTTATATAATTGTTGATATTGATATATTAGGGAGCCTACATTTGCAGTCAAATTTCAGTGTGTAAATTATAAGTTTATTGCACCTGTTTTATTATTAAAACTTTTATTGTGACTTCAATGAGAAAAGTTCTATATTCTAAACAGCAGGAAATATCCTGATTTGTGAGCTGGCATTCATCATATTTATGAAATACAAACTCTTGATGTATCAATAACAATTGAAAGGTTATTATATTTAACTAACATTACAAACCCTTGATGGTAACCCTAACAATGAAAGGATATTATGTTTAACTAACATTACGTATTATTTTATGTCTTGTATTAGTATCCTTATGAGCTGACACACAGTGCTTTTAGAGCTATATGATAGTAGAAAATATTCCATCCACTTTCAAAAATATAAGACAGCTGGGAAAACTAAAGGCCTAGGGAAACTTTTTTTAATTGAAAGTGACGTAACCAAGTACTATTCAGCTGTGATTAGAACACAGATTTTCTTTTGTTCTTTTTTTTTAAACAAAATTTCATGTACTGCTTTTACCTGTAAATAAGTGCATACAGTCATTATTTCAGAAAGTTATGCATTATCTACTACATATGAAGTATCTAACAAAATATTTCATTCACACTGTTTTTCAACTAATAGCTTGATTTGCCTATGACTAGTAATGAAGCAAACATCTCAAATGAACTGATTGAAAACATAATTCAAAATGTTATTTAAATGTACAATAAGGGACTGTCCTGTAAGGAGAGCACGTGCAAAATATACTTAATAAGGAATAGTCTATGAATAAATAAATTCAGGAGACTAAGTATATTTGCTGAGCTAAGGACAAGAAAAAAATATGTGTAAGACATTTCACTAGCCACCAGGGCCTCCTGATTTCAAGACTGGTCTGTTCTAAGCACAAGAAAACCTTCACCTTCCTCTGCTGAACTCCTTTTAATAAAAGGATTTATTCTGTAAAATTTGAATTCAGTCAAGAATCCTGAAGGCCATATGTGGCCCCAAGGCCATAGATTTCTCACCCTGCACCCAGCAGTCTGAAGGCAATTGTGCATTTATCAGCTATGTGGGTTAAACTCCACCACCCATCAAAGATGATTGGTCAGTCATTATACAATCAAATGATAAAAACACCCAATGGTAAATATCTATTTTCAACAAGCTGTCAGAAGTTTGTTCACATTTGTTATGAGATATTTTTGTTTTCTCTTGAGTTAGAGGCTTTTTTTTTCTCTTCTCAATACTTTTTTTTTTTTTTTAACAGAGTTTGTTTCTTAAAGTTTTAGGTTCCCAACTAAATTGAGAAGAACTCCAAAGCATTCCCTGCCTCACACACGCATAGCCTCTGCACTGTCCACATCTGCATCAGAGTGATAAATTGATTGCAACCAGTGAACCTATGTTGACACGTTACCACCCAGAGTTTATACTTTGCCATAGTGTGAGGCAGTTAGTTAGACCTGAGTGCAGGTGGCGGATGTGGTTAGGCTGGTTTGGACTGGCGTGAGTCAGGCTGGCATGAGCTGCTGTGGAAATGGGGATAATCAAGGTCTTGGAGGTTCAAGACCTTGCAGGTGGCTTGTTTGGGGGAGCAGATTAAATGTCCCTGGGACTTCCTGATATGAACAGACAGATACTAGTTGTCATTGGAATGTGTTATGGGAACAACCCTGGGAAATTTTCAAAAAGGAGCTGATGCCCCTCAAAGTTGTGTATAAAACCCAGCACCATGTTCTTCATGATGCCAATGGTTGCTAGGATGAGGACCAGCTTGGTATCCACGTTGTTAAAATAGGTATTTCCTTTCTTTCTAAAACTTTACTTCTTGTGTTCTCTTCAATTATTTCAGCAACTACCTCCAGCCGTCACCATGCTGTTCTGCCAGCAGGGCTCCCCGGGTGTTGTGCCTCCCGTGGGTTCTGACCCGTGTGTGACAACAGCATCTACTGTTACTGACATACACATCTGGGCCCTCCCAGTTCATTTCTCCTTCCCCAAAACAGCAGAGTTGGAATCCTGTCATATGTGCTTCTTCAGACTGTTTTCTTTCACATAGTAATGTGCATTGAAGGTTCCTCGATGTACTTTACTGGCTTATTAGCTCATTTCTTTTTTAGCTCTGAATAATACTCCGTTGTCTGGACGTGCCTCAGTTTATTTATATTTTCATGACTTAAGAACATTTTGGTTGTTATAAATCTTGTCCATTATGAATAAAGCTGCTATAAACATCCCTGTGCGGGTTTCTCTGTGGGCACAAATTTTTAACTCCTTTGAGTTTAACTCCCTTGAGTTAGGAGTATGATTGCTGGGTTGTGAGGCAAGAATATGTTTAGCTTTGTAAGGAACCATCAAACCGTCTTCTAAGGCGCCGTACAATTTTGCATTCCTACTGGCAGCGAATGACAGTTCCTGTTGCTTCCTTATCCTTGAGAATGTTTGCTGTTCAGTGTTGTGGATTTTGGCCATCCAAACAGGTGTGCTGTATTGCGGTTTTAATTTATAATTCCATAATGGCATATGATGTTCAATATACTTTCACATGTATCTTAGCAACTGTACACCTTCTTTCATGATTGTGTCTGTTCATTTTTGTTCATTTTATCATTGGGTTGTTAGTTTTCATTGAGTTTCTAAAGTTCATTTTATATTTTATGTAACAGTCCTTTGTCAGATACGAACTTTGTAAATATCTTCTCTCAGCCTCTGGGTTGCTTCTTGTTCTTTTGACAGGGTCTTTTGCAAAGCAAAGTCTGTTTTTTATTTTTTAAATCATATTGAATTCCAGCTTTCCATTATTTTTTTCATAGGTTATGCCTTAGTGTTGTATTTTAAATGGTTTCACCATTCCAAATATTATCTATATTTTTCTATGTTGCCTTTTTGTAGAGCAGAAATGTATTGTATAGTCATTCTTGACATGATAGATATAGTTCTCTTAGTGAAAAATTTTCATATTCTAACAACACGTTATTTAAAATAATGCCGAGAATTTCAAATTAGTTTTGCTTAAACATTATCTTTTTACTCCACTGTGTCTGAAAAGTCGCCTACAGAGTTGCCATACAAAGGAAACATGGGAAATTATGGCTAAATGTACCTTTATTTACAACACATTCATTATAAAATCTTAGAAAGAGATGGCCAGCACATAGATGATATTTTGTAAATATTTTGTAAAATTTTGTAGTGGATATTTTACGAATAAGAATACATTTAGCTATAATTTCTCATTTTCCGTATGTATGCCTTATGTATCCCCAAGTTTGATTATTTTCTCCTTTACTTAAATACCTTCAATACATGAGGAAAAAGGGAGATGGGAGGGTGAAAATTTGGTTAACAGGGACAAAAATAGTTAGATAGAAGGAATAAGTTCTAATGTTCGGGAGCACAGTGGGATGACTACTTAGCAATAATTTATTGTAGATTTCACAATATCTAGAAGAAGATATTTAGAATGATTCTGACAAAAACAACAAATGTTTGAGGTGATGAAATTCCTCGTGATGTATAATTAATTATTATACATCATGTGCACTAGCAAAATATCACATGTATCTTCAAAATTTGTATGATCATTATGTTTCAAAAAAAAGAAGAAAAGAATTTTATGGTTTATTTTTTTATTTGGTCTGTGATCCACTTTGAGTAAATTTTGGTTCCTGATTTAAGGTCTGTGCATAGATTAACTTCTTTGCGTGTGACTATCCTGCTGTTCCAGAGAGTTTTGTTAAAAACCCTGCCTTTGCTCTTCTGTCTTACCTTTGCATCTTTGTCAAAGTTCAGTTGTTTTTATTTATGGGGAATCTATTTCTGGATGCTCTGTGGGGTGCGATTGATCAATTTGGGTACTTTTTCAACAATGCTAGACAGTCCCGACTTCTGTAATTTTATAGTAAATCTTGAAGTTGAGTATTGCCTTCTTCTTCTTCTTCTTCAATATTGAATTGACTTTTCTACATAAACTTAGAATCCATGTATTGATATTCAAAACATAACTTTCTGGAATTTTGATCGAAATTACATTGAATGATTTTGTACTGAATCTGTGCACCCCAGTCATTTTTTATACAATGGACATCCCAATTATTATGTGAATATTCCCTAAGTCTTGACAAATGTAGCCATTTGTGCAAATGCATCAAAATACAGATGTATCAAGATATGGAATGCCATCATCTTCTGAAAAAGCTTCTGTAGCCCTCTTTCCTGTTGATCCCTGCTTCCATTCCCACTGAGGCCACTGTTGTGCCCAAAGTACCGCATCCTCACAGACCCACAGGGAGCCAAATGATGCAAGAACAAAAGAGTTTTTATTATTCAAACTCAAGTTCAGGTTCTCAGTTGCCTGAAGCAGCAGGTCGCCAAAAGAGCCCCACTATAGGGCGGGTCAGGTATTTATGAGGTTAGGGTACCAGGTTAGGGTATGGGAACAGTGGGGCAGCTTCTGATTGGTTGGGCCCTGTTTCTATACCTTATTAGGACTCCTGTAAGCCATTGACTTTGGCCAAGAGAGTTGGCTGCTTGTGATTTTATACCTTACCTGGGAACTGAGTTGGGCTATGGTATTCAAAATTGCCCAAGGTTGCCCATTATCTTCTATGCTCTTCAACAATGTAATGGAAGTTTTAGTCATTGCAAGTAGGGAAGAAAAGGTGATCAAGGGTATCCACACAGGGTCAGAAGAGATCAAACTTTCACTATTCACACATGATATGATTGTGTATCTGGAAAACACCAGGGATTCTACTATAAAACTTTTAGAAGTGATCAAGGAATACAGCAACATCTCAGGCTACAAAATCAACACCCATAAATCTGTAGCCTTTATTTATACCAACAATAGCCAAACCGAAAAAACAATCAAGGACTCTATTCCTTTCACAGTAGTGCCAAAGAAGATGAAATATTTGAGAGTTTACCTAACAAAGAATGTGAAAGATCTCTATAAAGAGAACTATGAAACTTTAAGAAAAGAAATAGCTGAAAATGTTAACAAATGGAAAAATTTACCATGCCCATGGCTGGGAAGAATCAACATTGTTAAAATATCTATATTACCAAAAGCAATATATAATTTTAATGGAATTCCTATCAATGCTCCATTGTCATATTTTAAAGATCTTAAAAAAATAATACTTCATTTTATATGGAATCAGAAAAAACCTCCAATAGGCAAGACATTACTCAGAAATAAAAACAAAGCAGGAGGAATCACGCTACCAGACCTGAGACTCTACTGTAAATCGATAGTGAACAAAACAGCATGGTATTGGCACAAAAACAGAGAGGCAGATATTTGGAACAGAATAGAGAACCAAGAGATGAATCCAGTTACTTACCGTTACTTGATCTTTGACAA
>CAUYON010047118.1:0-35024 GCA_963573935.1 Arctocebus calabarensis
GGGCTAAGGCGCCAGCCATGTACACCTGAGCTGGTGGGTTCGAATCCAGCCTGGGCCCGCCAAACAACAATGATGGCTGCAACCAAAAAATGGCCGGGCATTGTGGCAGGCGCCTGTGATCCCAGCTACTTGGGAGGCAGAGGCAGAGACTCACTTGAGCCCAGGAATTGGAGGCTGCTGTGAGCTGTGATGCCACGGCACTCTCTCCAGGGTGACAGCTTGAGGCTCTGTCTCAAAAAAAAAAAAAGAAATGTCCCTTCTATGCCTATTTTCTTCAGTATTCTTGATCAAGAAAGGATGCTCAATATTATTAAAGGCTTTTTCTGCATCAATTGAGAGAATCATATGGTCTTTGTTTTTTTGTTTTATTGATGTGATATATTATATTTATAGATTTGCATATGTTGAACCAACCTTGTAATCCTGGAATAAAACCAACTTGATCATAGTATATAATTTTTTTGAAGTGTTGTTAAATCCTAAGTTTGCTAAGATCTTATTGAATATTTTTGTATTGATATTCATTAGTGACATCAGTCTATAATTTTCTTTTTGTGTTGGATCCTTTCCTGGTTTGGGTATCAGGGTGACATTTGCTTCATAGAATGTTTTGGGAAGTATTCCTTCTTTTTCTATGCTTTGGAAAATGTTGTATAATATTTGTACTAGTTTACTAAGTGTACAATATAAATGTCTTAACACAATAACTAAGAAAATGCCGTGAAGGCTAAGTTAACCAATTTGATGAAAAATCTTTAAGTTTTATATAGAACCAGCACATTGTATCCCATGATTGCATTAAGGTATACAGCTATGATTTAATAAAAAGAATATATATGTACTAGTTCGTCTTGAAAGGTTTGATAGAATTTGGATGTGAAACCATCTGGTCCCAGACTTTTCTTTTTTGGGAGATTTCGTATTGTTGATGCTATTTCAATGATTGATATAGGTCTATTGAAGATTTCTAATTCTTTCTGGTTTAGTCTAGGAAGATGGTGGGCTTCCAGGTATTGGTCCATTGCCTTCAGATTTTCATATTTCTGGGAATAAAGATTTTGGTAGTAATCACTGAGGATTTTTTGAATTTCTGAAATGTGTTGTTATTTCTCCTTTATCGTTTCCAATAGATGATATTAGAGATTTTACTTTTATATTTCTGGTTAGGTTGGCCAAAGGTTTATCAATTTTATTAATCTTCTCAAAAACCAACTTTTTGTTTTGGTGATTTTCTGAATGATTCCTTTGTTTTCAATTTCATTTAATTCTGCCCTAATTTTGGTTATTTCTTTTCTTCTGCTGGGTTTGGGGTTGGAATATTCTTCCTTTTCCAGCTGCTTGAGATGATCCATTAAGTTGTTGGCTTCCTCTCTTGCTGTTTTCTTGATGATGGTGTCCAATGCTATAAGTTTCCCTTATGACTGCCTTTGCAGTATCCCAAAGGTTTTGATGATTTGTGTCTTTGTTGTCATTTTGTTCCAAAAATTTGGTAATTTCCTTCTTAATCTCGTCTTTGACCCAGCAATCATTCAGCCTAAGATTATTTAGTTTCCATGACTTTGTTTAAGTATGAAGATTCCTGTTGCTGTTGAGTTCAACTTTTATTCCATGGTGGTCCGAGAAGATACAAGGAATAATTTCTACACTTTTAAATTTGCTGAGTTTAGATTTGTGTCCTAGGATATAATCTATTTTGGAGGATGACTCATGGGCTGATGAGAAGAATGTATATTCAGTTTTATTAAGGTGAAATGTTCTGTAGAGATCTGTATAGCCCATTTGTTCTAGTGTCAGGTTTAAGTCTAACATTTCTTTGTTTAGTTACTTCTTGGAGGATCTAACCAAAACTGTCAAAGGGGTGTTAAAATCTCCAACTATTATAGTGCAGGAAAATATCAAGTTGTTCATATCCATTAGGGTCTGTTTTATGAATTGAGGAGTATTCTGGTAGGGTGCATAAATGTTAATTATTGAAATCTCTTCATGTTGAATGTTTCCCTTGACAAATATGTAGTGACCTTCCTTATCTTTCTTTATCTTTGTTGGTTTAAAGCCAATTGTATCTGCTACTAAAATTGCAACCCCTGCTTTTCTCTGGTTTCCATTTGCCTGTAATATACAAGTCCATCCTTTCACCCTAAGTCTACTTTTATCCTTTAAGGTAAGGTGAGATTCTTGTATACAACAGATATCCAATCTGAGTTTATGTATCCAGTCAGCCAGCCTGTGCCTCTTTAGAGGGCAATTTAAATCATTCACGTTAATTGAGAGAATTAATAAGCCTGATTGTGTTTTGGGTGTCATGATTTTTGGATATCCAATGAACATTTTTAATCCTTTCACCACTGTGGAAGTTGGGTTTTGTTCAAAAATTTCTGGGTTAGCTTACTTTGGAGGTAGAGCATTGTGCTGGTCATTGTGGAGGATGTGTCTGAGAATATCCTGGAGAGCTGGTTTAGTTATGGCAAATTTCTTCAACATGTCTATGTAATTATTTGATTTCTCCATCATAAATGAAACTCAATTTAGCTGGATACAGGCTCCTAAGCTGGAAATTGTTTTGTTTAAAAGACTGAAGGTTGATGACCATCTTCCTCTGGCTTGAAACATTTCAGCTGAGAGATCTACAGTCATTCTGATCTTTCTCCCTTTGTAGGTGATGCTTTTCTTAAGTCTGGCTGCTTGCAGAATTTTCTCCTTCGTCTTAACTTTGGCAAAGTTAATGACAATGTGTCTAGGAGATGCTTTATTTGGATTAAGTCTTGCTGGAATTCTGAAAGTGTCTGCTATCTGAAGTTCTGTATCTCTTGCAATGCTTGAGAAATTCTCCTCCAAAATCTCTTGGAGTAGAGCATCTATACCTTTAGGACCATCCTCTTCTCCTTTGGGATTTGCGCTAGGCCTTGTAATTGTGGCTTATCTCCTACAACCTTACAAAGGCTCCTTTCAGAGTTTTGGCCAGAGACTCTAAGGACCTACTTGGTGAGATAGTGTAAGCTACCTCTGTTTGATGTCAGCCAACCTCTACCGTACCCTAAGAAACCACAGTATTAGGTTTAAATCTCAATAGTGAAGAGATACAAATAGCTGTTGCACCCAGCCTCCACCCTTCAGTTCCTTTTTTGCTACAGAACTTCAAAGGTCAACCTCAGAATGTCCCCAAATGGGACAGCCCCAGACACAGGTTCCAATTAAATTGTCTCAGACAGTGCAAACCCTGCTCAACCAAGAGGGATTCAGGGTCTCCAACAGCACAATTGGAGCTAGGGATCCACACTCCCGCCTGCTAGGCTCAGTCCACACTGTTGTCCATTTCTTTGCTCATAGGCCCAGTTGGAGCCAGGGGCATGTCCCCGCCCACCTGTCTCAGTCCACACCCAGCTAGCCTCAGCTTGCCAGACCAGTTGGAGTCAGGGGACCATGCCCCCACCTGCCAGTCTCAGTCCACTGCCTAGCAAGCCTCTGTTCACAGGCTCTGTTAGAGTTAGGGCACCGGGTCCCACCCTCTGGTCTCAGTCCACACCCAGCTATACTCTGCTTGCCAGACCAGTTGGAGTCAGGGGACCACACCCCTGCCTGCCAGTCTGAGTCCACTGCCTGACAAGCTTCTGTTCACAGGTTCTGTTAGATTCAGGGCACAGCACCCCTCCTGGAGGTCTCAGTCCTCACCCAGTAAGCCTCTGCTCACCAGCCCCGCTGGAGACAGGGGACCACGCCCTAGCCCTCAGTTCTTGGTTCACACCCAGCAAGCCACTGCTCGAGGATTCTGTTGAAATCAGGGTACTACACCCTTGGAAGGGGTGGACTGGGAGTTTGGACTGTTCAATTTTATGCCTGGCAGGGTGGTGTCTCAGTTCATAAGTGCGACCTCCCTGGAGAAAGAAACCTGGAGTTTAGTGGCTCTCTCCAGCAAGGTAAAATGAGAGGTCTTTTGTTCCCTGCTTGTTTGCTGATAGCCTGTGACAGGCCCTCTGCTTGGTGGAGGGATCTCCCGTCCTCTATTCATAGGCTTTGTATCTGTAATTTGTTTTCCTGAATGCTCTTCCTTAGAGTTATAGCTTGTCAAACTTCTTCTTTGGCTCAGCTCCCCACCTTTGTCTTCCTAGAGTCTGATTCCATCCAGTTTTTCTTCTTCTGCTTAGGAGCCTCTGCTGAGGGTTCCTACGGGTCAGCCATCTTCCCAGATTTCCTTAAACAATTCTCTTGCCTCAACCTCCCAAGTAGCTTGGACTACAGGTGCCCACCATAACACCCAGCTATTTTTTTGTTGTAGTTGTCATTGTTTAGCAGGCTGGGGCCAGGTTCGAATCTGCCAGCCCTGATTTATGTGGCTGGCACCCTAACCACTGAACTATGAATGCCAAACCTATATATCTCTTGAGATAACTAATATACCCTTGTTACAAAATAGGGACTTAACAGTAAACTAAATGATACCAGAAAATTCCAAGGAATAAACAATAAGTTGTGATTTAGCACAGAAAAGTCTAAATAACCAATGCAAGTATTTAGAGAAATTAATCATGACAAGTAATTATCAAACACATACACATAATTTGAAATTTCAACAGACAGGAATATGAAAGCATGGCTCGGCACCTGTGGCTCAACAGGCTAAGGCGCCAGCCACGTACACCTGAGCTGGTGGGTTCAAATCTAGCCAGGCCAGCCAAACAACAATGATGGCTGCAACCAAAAAATGGCTGGGCGTTGTGGCAGGCACCTATAAGCTACTTGGGAAGCAGAGGCAAGAGACTCGCTTGAGCCCAGGAATTGGAGGTTGCTGTGAGCTGTGATGCCACAGCACTCTATCCAGGGTGACAGCTTGAGGCTCTGTCCTAAAAAAAAAAAAAAAAGGAATACAAAAGCACTAACTAATAGAGATCAATAATTTGATGTTCAGAAATAAGTATAAGATTGTTTCTTCCTTTTGTTACATGGTTTAACTTCATATGTATCTGTGTTACTTGGCATAATCTTTCAAATAAATCATGTATCTGTATGCTTATAAACAATACACTAATATATGTAACATCTCAAGTATCTGATACAAGGTGTGAAACAGGGGTAAGGATTTAATAGCCTTTTTCCTGCCAAAATATTAAGGGGGTACAAATGATTTTGTGACATGGATACCTTCTATAATGTTTAAGTCAGGGCCCAGTGAGGTGACTCATACCTATAATCCTAGGAACTTGGGAGGCTGAGGCAGAAGGATTGCTGAGGCAAGCAGTTAAAGACCAGCCTGAGCAAAAGAGAGACCCAACCCTGTCTCTGCCAAAAATAGAAAAATTAGCTGGCCATAGTGGCCCATGCCTATAATCACAGTTACTCAGGATGCTAAAGCAAGAGGATTGCTTGAGCCCAGGAGTTTGAGATTGAAATGAGCTGTGATAATGTCACTGCACTCTAGCCTGGGCAACAGAGCAAGACCCTGTCTCTAATTAAATAATAAAGAAAAATAAAAATGTATACATCATGCTTAAGTTAGGCTTTTAGTGTGCCCATCACTCAAATAGTGTGTTCACCCTCCCCTACAGGTTGGTTTTTACTTATAGGATTTTGAAAGAAAGTATTATTTAGAACATTTTGGCAAGTACAATATTTTTATCTCAAAATAATATTAAATGATTTCCTTTTTAAATTATAAAACAAAGTGACATTATTATAATAACTTTATGGCCTCTATTATAAAGGAAATATTCATACCTGTAATTACTACCCACTTTTCTCAGCTAAATATATATGGCTACTGTACAAGTTTTCTAATTTATCTTACCTGAATATATTAGGATGATTAACTAACCAAGTTCTGTCTAAGTGTTGAGACTTAGAATGCTTTAAATATTTGCTATAGCATTAGGGGGTGACAGGTAGAAGGTCACAAAACACAGAAAGAAAACTGTTTATTTTTATTACCACAAGTAGATATAGTAGAGTTCAAATTTCCATATTTAAAACACAGAACGTCCTTAAAATTACATACAGATTATGTCTCACACAGAAGATAAGAAAAATGAACCAAATAATCCAAGATGCTGAGAATTCTTTCACATTTCTTTAAAGGAAGACCTGGTTAGTAATAGTACTTTGAAAAAACAGTATAACAGCTGCAATTATGTATTACTTAAGAAGGACTAAGGAAAGACTCCATCTAAATATTTTTTAGTATCAACATAGTAAATGTAGATGTGCAAATGAGAAAAGAAGACTGAAATCCATGAAATATGTTGAATCTCAGGATATCCCAACATGACTAGAAAACTAGCGAATTCCAAAAATCCATTAAACAGTTTTATGTCTGAAAAATTGGAATGCATCTTTTTCCCAAATTAAAGACAGATTGTAAAGAAGGGCTAGAGTTGGAAAGTTCCCTGCTCATCAAATTAAAAACAAGAGTTTTATTCATTAAAAAAAAAAAGAATACTTATGCGGTCAAGTCACATTCTTTGCTCTAAAGTTTTTTATATACAACTTGGGGTGAGCCTTTTATTTGTGATTCATAAAGAAAAATGATCAGTGTAACAGGGACTCCAAGAGCACATGGGTACATTCCAGGTGATACGTAAAAGTAGCCATGTAAGATACCAGAGGAAAGAAGGAAACACACCCTTAATACCCAAAGGGAAGAGTGTGTTCACATGATCAACAGCTGGACTTGATTAAAAAGAAATACCAAGTTAGGTTTGACGGCAGTTCTTCCAAAGCTACATGACGACACAAATGAGAAATGCTACATTTCTCACAGCCTGTTTCCTAGTGATCTCATTGCTGGCTTTTTTATCCACCCCTGCAACACAACCACCTCAATATTCTTTTCATTTTACAAAATCATTTTTTTAAAAGAACATTATGAAAAAAATAAAACAAGTGCAAATAAAATATCCATTTAATTTATAATTCATGGTTTATTTTCACTTTCACAAACACAACAGAATACAAACTGAAGTTTTCTCTTTAATGATTAAGTAGTTACGAATGTGGACAATACTACTTTAAATAGATTAAATTGTGCTGGGACAGCAGAATACCTTCTGAGGATTGAAAGTTAAAATGCAGGCTTAAAAAACAGATGACAAATATAGCACATCTTTCTCCTTAAAATTAGCTGTGCAATACAACAGAAGGTTAATATAGAATGTAATACTATGGAAACAACACAGTTTTATTGAACTGTGAACTAAAGAGTTACATGAAATCCCCACAATTCCTTGTGAAAATCTCTTTGTTTTTCTGCTTGTCAGCATCTGCATTTTACAGCTGCCTCTTTCAGTACCGAGTCATCTTGCAGAAGTTCAGGAACTTAAAACATTAATATCCAGGAGCCTTAAAAAACATAGCAACTTACACAGATGGGAGTAAAACAGTCACAGACAGCATTCTTGACTATAAGCTGACCAGAAAATAAATCTAACAACTGTGGAGATGACTATTTACAAAATACAAAAATAAAAGTATCTCTTTCAATTTGGCAAAAGCATATATATCTGCAAAATTCTTTTAAACTGAAACAGCAGATGGGTTAGTATCAGATCTAACATCCCAAGAAATTGTTTCTCAATCATATTCTTTCCTCTTAATAATAAAAGACCATGTGTTTTTCTTCTGAAATACTCAGTCTGATGCAAAAAGAAAAATTTCCAGCAGTTTTCCATTTCTTCCTCAGCCATAGTTCAACATAATAACAAAAGTAGCTCCCACCTTTCCTGACACCACCGTTGTGCCTGCTGCTCATTCATCATATTCCTCTTTTCAAGGTAGCTCCAGTTTCTCCCTAGGAATGCTAGCATCCACAGGTTAACAAGATGAACTCAACCTCTACTTCCCTGTCCAAACCAGCTAACTCTGGTATAATTCCACTCTTTCTCTCTCATTTTTTTATATCTTGAATCCAGATCAGCATTATCCAATAGAACTTTAAGAGTATGTGATAAGAATATTTTATATCTAAGCTAATATGGTAGTCATTAGTCTCATATTGCTATTAAATATCTGAAATGTAGCTAATGTGACTGAGGACCTTTTTAATATTTTATTTAATCGCATTTATAATATTAATAACTTGAATTTAAATAGATGCACATAACAAGTACCTACTATTGGACAGTGCAGCTCTAGATGAAAAGTGCTTTTATTCCTACCAGAAAGGATTTACTTTATTATACTGATGATAGAGAGTTACTAAACAGTTGGATTTACATTTTAGAAATCTTTACATTTAGAAACTTTTCTCTGGCTGATTTGTGAGTGAATGGTTTGAAGTACTGAGGAGGAAAAACCAACACTAAAGGTCTAAAAAATGATCATCAGACATGGCAACTAGGAGATCACTTAGAGAAGTTACAATAAAGTAGTAGGGTAGAAACCTAGCCTGGAAGTAGTGACTACAAATACAGACCATTGTTTCAAGGTGTATTGCCTCAGTGATGTCTGCACTGAAGGCTCTGACTTCAACATAACGTATCATATCAATGTAACAAAACTGTACTTGTGAGATATGATCTAACCCCGGGGAGAATGACCCACATCACAAAATCTCAAAACTGCAGATGCTGGCATGGATATGGAGAGAAGGGAACACTGCTGGTGGGACTGCAAACTAACACACCTAATATTACCTTTTAGGAAGGAAGTATGGAGAACTTTCAAAGAACTCAAAATAGACCTCCCATTTGATCCTGCAATCCCATTAATGGGCATCTACCCAGAAGGAAAAAAAATCCTTTTACTGTAAGGACACTCGCTCTAGACTATTTACCACAACTCAATTTACAATTGCCAAAATGTAGAAACAGCCTAAATGCCCACCAACCCAGGAATGAATTCACAAGCTGTGGCTTATGTATACCATGGAATACTATTCAGTCATTGAAAAAGATGGACACTTTCCATCTTTTGTATTAACCCGGATGAAGTGGAACACATTATTCTTAGTAATTACAATGGAGAAACTGGCTAGTCTGAGTGCAGTGGTGTTTACAACTAATTGATCACAACCAGTTACAGATTCTTTTGTTCCTTCTCTATACCTACTGCTTAATTTGACTAGCCTGAAAGAAAAAAAATGAATGGAGAAACAAGAATCCTATGTATTCAATTCTGATATGAAGACAATTAATGACGTAATACATGGTGGGAGGTGGGGGAAGGGAAGAGCAGGGAGCAGGAAGGACGGAGTGGGTGGAAGGTCACGGTGTGTGATATACCTTTTAGGGGTGGGACACAATTATAAGAGGGACTTCACCTAACAAATGCAATCAATGTAACCTGGTTCTTTGTACCCTCAATGAATCCCCAACAATAAAAAAGAAAAAAACTGCACTTGTAACCCATGAATACATACTAATAAAAAAATTAATGGTGGGCTCAGCTCCTATAGCTCAGTGGTTAGGGCAACGGCCACATACACAGAGGCTGGCAGGTTTGAACCCGCCCAGGGCCTGCTAAACAACAATGACAACTGCAACAACAACAACAAAATAGCCAGGCGTTGCTGCAGGCACCTATAGTCCCAGCTACTTGAGAGGCTGAGGCAAGAGAATTGCTTAAGCCCAAAAGTTTGAAGTTTTTGTGAGCTGTGATGCCACAGCACTCTACCACAGGCAATACAGTGAGACTCCCATTCAAGAAAAATTTAAAAAATTTAAAAATTAATAGGGAAAAGAAATAAATGTAAGAAAGGACACTAAGAAAGGGGCTTAAAGGGGGATGAAAAGAAAACCCGGCCTATTGAACCAGCAAGTCTGGAGGGCCCATAGAATGTGGATAAGAAGAAACCTAGGTAACCAATGACCAATAGAGACAATCAATGACTAATAGAAAAGATCAACACTGCCTGGAGGCCAGAGAGGCCAATGAAAGATTTGCAGTCAATTTCAAATGGAGTATTTAATACTCCTGCAGGCCACTGTCTCAAATCTCTTTCCTCCTTCATGAGAGGGACCCACTAACTCTCCCTGGAAGTGATCTAAATTTTCTCTTTGCTCTTCCTAAATAAAATCTCTCTTTGTTACCCTAAAACTTTTGTAGGTTACGTTTACTTCCTATCCACACTGTGGATGCCACTCCAGTTTCACTTTCCACTCACTTTTTCTTTCAGGTATCATCATACCTGGATTGAACTTTCAAGCTTGGCCAAGTAATCAAACCAGGTCAATTGGGTTCAGGAAACTGGGACCCCCAACCCCCAACAAGCATAAGACAAAAAAAGACTTGAAAAGGCAGAAGCTGGGCAGCGCCTGTGGCTCAGTGAGTAGGGTGCCGGCCCCACATACCAGAGGTGGCAGGTTCAAACCTGGCCCTGGCCAAAAACTGCAAAAAAAACAAAAAAAAAGAGAGAGAGAGAAAGGCAGAAGCCATTATTCTTTGGAAGTGGCTGAAGGCAGATATTAGGTTCATAGGAGCTTTTGGATGAGTGCTTAACAATCATCTACTTTCTTGCTATAGCCCTGGACACATGTCAGAAGCTTTCTCATAGATGCGAGATAAGTGCAGCAGTTTTCCCACAAGCGTTTGAGAATGCTGGAAGTCTTCAGAGTCTGCTTCCTTGACCTTTCAGCTATAGCTTCCCTAACTTTCCAAGGTGATTTCAATGACATTCACTCCCCTAGCTCTTCTAATATTCACATAGATCCTAATTCCCAAGATTAAAACCTTATCCTCAAATATTTTAAATGTCTTTCCTTTTATTACTAATCCAAGACTGTTAACAACCACACAAATAGGTAATAGACATAAAGGCTTTAGATTGATTGATTGATTGATTGATTGATTGATTAGTATGTTCATTGAACATGAATATAGAGAAAATACACAGAACAATCTCGGAATGGCAGTAGACTTTCCAGAGAGAAACTGGATGGCTAGAAGAGACAAGAATGGGAGGAAAACTTATTTTTTTACCATACATCCTTTTTGTACCTTCTTGAATTTTAGTCATAAGCATGCATCACCTACATCCAAACTGAAGTAATTATTTACAACTATATATCCATATTATTTTTGTTTTATGATGTTCATAGCCACATGGGCCCAGAGCCACATGACCATCTATCTGTGGTCATTTACCAGTTTTACTGTATCACAAAACACTGAGCTATAAGTCATAGTGATCAGCTATACAGCGACCGTCAGGGTTTCCTGAGTTTAGAAGAAGATACTTTCTCATTAATTCATTGGTACTTAACAACTACCCAAGAAAGACAAAAAAATAAAAATAAAAAGTCCCCAGCACTATAACTGAAGCACAGATACAGGGCTAGAAGCTGTGATGAGAGACTGATAAGAGTTTGAGAACCTTAGAGACAAAGTTAATTTTAGAGATTGGTCTCCAGTATTATTTTACTTGATAATAAACTAATGTTATCTCTCATCTCTTGCCCTAAGAGAACCATAGCTTTTTTAACCTTATTATGAGATCAACAATTCCAAGATTTATTCCTTGAAAGTGACTAGTTGAGAGTATAATTTGGGAATTTCAATAAATTGAGAGATTGAAATCAGAGATGATATAAACTACCACAGTTTACTAAACCTTTCGTACATTCTTGGAAACCAGGTAAAATGAAGAATTAGAATATTTTTCCTAATTTCTAGTACCACTATCAACCAGTAGATCTCTCTTCCAAAGAATTCAAGGTTTCTACATGGCTTTTAAAAAGAGAATACTTTTTTTTAAAGTTTGTTCTCAATCCTCGTAAATTACAATGCAAGAGAAAACATCTTCTTTGTACTTATCTATCAATGATCCCTAAAAAGCCAAATTAATGAACATAGTGAGAAGTATTATCCTGGAGCTTTAAAAATAGTTCCTCATGACAGAAAACAAAAAGGAATAATAATCAACCTTTGTAACACAAACCTGTCAGTTACCAGTACAGATGATAGTAATGAGGGTATAACTGTCATAACTATACACAGGTGTTAAGTACAGAATTAACCAAGCTTTAGCCAAAGACTTTTTAGTCCTAAACTAAACAGCAGAATAGCATTTTATGATGCTACTCTATTTAAGCTACCTGGTGTAAACTATACATGTGCTTCTTCTAACATCAATATCAGGAAAATACGCATGTAGGTTTAAAGGTAGAGTAATACAGAAGGAAGAGTGGTTTTATGCCTTCAAGAGTGTTAAATGCCTTATATATGAAGGGATTTGCTTTCCAAAATGAGGTTGATAAGAAAAAGCATTCAAGTCAAGCCTCAACGCATATTCTGAAATCAGATAAAATGCTATTTCTCATCAATTCCATGCAATTTCCAAGAATATGCAATCAATGAAATAATGTCTAACCTTCTTCTAAAAATAATATCTTGGGCCAGGCACAGTAGCTCACACCTGTAATCCTGGCACTCTGGGAGGCCAAGGCGCATAGATCCCTTGAGCTCATGAGCAGCCTGACCCCATCTCTAAAAAACAGCCTGTAATCCCAGCACTTGAGAGGCCAAAGAGGGTGGACTGCCTGAGCTCACAGGTTTGAGACCAGCCTGAGACAGAGGGAGACCCTGATCCCCCGTCTCTAAAAAAATAGCAGGGCACTGTGGCAGGTGCCTGTAGTCCCAGCTACTTAGGAGGCAAGAGGATCATTTGAACCCAAAAGTTTGAAGTTGCTGTGAGCTAAGATGCCACGGCACTCTACCAAGAGTGACCAAGTGAGACTGTTTCAAAAAAAAAAAAAAAATAGGCAGCTAACCCATAGCTCAATGTGTAGGGTACCGACCACATACACTGAGGCTGGTGGGTTAGAACTCAGCCCAGGCCAACTAAAACAACAATGACAACTGCAACAACAATATAAAAAAAAAAAAAAAGCCACACATTGTGGTGGGCACCTATAGTCCCAGCTACTTGGAGGCTGAGGCAAGAGAATCGCTTAAGCCCAAGAGTTTGATGTTGCTGTGAGCTATGATGCCACAGCACTCTAACCAGAGTGACATCTTGAGACTCTGTCTCCACAAAAAAAAAACAAAAAACAAAAAATAGTCAGGTGTTGTGGCAAAAGCCTGTAATTCCAGCTACTTGGGAGACTGAGACAAAAGAATTGCTGAAGCCAAGAGTTTGAGGTTGCTATGAGTTGTGACGAGAGGGCACTCTACAGGGGCAAGAAAGTGACACTCTTGTCTTAATCAATAAATAAATAAATACATAAATAAACCAAATAAAAATAGTATCTCATCTATCAGCCTCCACATCTTTGTTACAAAGCAATAAATTGTTACAAAATAATAAAACCAGTTTCAAGTGTCTATTAGTGCTTCAGGAAGCTCTGAAACCAGCATTCCCACCCTAAAATTTCAATGCATGGGTTCCCAAACACCTTTGACAGTGGAAAATTCATGCAAATGCTATCTTCTTGTTTCTGCACTAAGTATCTTTATTTAAACTCTCTCACGTCTACACAAATTCAATATTCATTTATCATATTTAGTGAGTCCTCATTTTGCACCAACAAACTGGGTCTGGAACACATACATGAACAAAACAAAGTCTCTGCCCTTAAGAGCCTCATAACCTAGAGATATGTACAGGAGGACTAAGTCAATTATAGCATAGTATTATACTCAGGATAGGAATAAGGGTAGAGTAGAGTATTAGGGGAACACAGAGAAAACCTAATGCCAAACTGCTTCTCTGTTAAAAACCTTTAAATTTCAGGGGCAGCACCTGTGGCTCAAAGGAGTAGGGCGCCAGCCCCATATGCCGGAAGTGGTGGGTTCAAACCCAGCCCCAGCCAAAAACAAGAAAAAAAAAAACCTTTAAATTTCAACTCGGCGCCCGTAGCTCAGCAGTTAGGGTGCCAAACACATACACGGGGGCTGGTGGGTTCGAATTTGGCCTGGGCCTGCCAAACAACAATGACAACTACAAAAAAAAAAACAAAAATATCTGGGCATTGTGGCAGGCACCTGTAGTCCCATCTACTTGGGAGGCTGAGGCAAGAGAATTGCTTAAACCCAAGACTTGGAGGTTGCTGTGAGCTGTAACACTATTGCACTCTACAGAGGGTAACATAGTGAGACTCTGTCTCAAAACAACAAACAACAACAAAAAAACTTTAAATGTCCACACCTTCAGAAAACAGTCTTGCTCATGTCAATATTTTTTAAATCCTTAAGAATAAGTGGTATGCAGGGGTTAAATATTAAGAATAATATTCTTTGGATAGCCACTAACCCTAATTCTGTAAAGATAGCTGACCCTAGTTCTCCAAAGTAGGATTCTTTAATTAGATAATGTAACGTGAAATCCTCTGAGATCTGGGGGAAAACTGCCATAAATTGAAAATAATTGAAGCAGCAAGCTACTGTTAGGATTTTAAGTGTATCTTGTCCCTTAGCACATTGGGCCAAATAAAAGGTTATGATTCATTGCCATAATGAATTTAAAGTAAGATTCAATTTATAAAATTTTAAATATATTTATAACTTTCAGGAAAAGGTCTATAGTGTAACACAGTACAATATAATATAGAATAGAGTGAAGTACTCCTGTGTACATAATAATCCCTAGGTATTATTATACTCCAAGTATTGAAATAGGATCCTCTCTTTCAGGAAGAAAAGACACTTAAACACAAAATAATATAATGCTATAGGAAAAAGAAACTTAAATATCTCTTGACACTGTCACTCTCTGATCAACAAGAAAGGAAGGCTCTGGGCTTGGCGCCTGTGGCTCAACGGGCTAAGGCACCAGCCACGTACACCTGAGCTGGCGGGTTCAAATCCAGCCCAGGCCCGCCAAACAACAATGACAGCTGCAGCCTAGGAATGGCCGGGTATTGTGGTGGGTGCCTGTAGTCCCAGCTACTTGGGAGACAGAGGCGGGAGACTCGCTTGAACCCAGGAATTGGAGGTTGCTGTGAGCTGTGATGCCACAGCACTCTATCCAGGGTGACAGCTTGAGGCTCTGTCTCAAAAAAAAAAAAAAGAAAGGAAAGCTCTGGGCGACACCTGTAGCTCAGTGAATAGGGTACCAGCTCCATATACCGAGGGTGGCAGATTCAAAGCCGGCCCCAGCCAAACTGCAACAACAACAACAACAAAAAAAAAAAAAACAGCCACGCGTTGTGGAGGGCACCTCTGGTCCCAGCTACTTGGGAGGCTGAGGCAAGAGAATCGCCTAAGCCCAAGAGTTGGAGGTTGCCGTGAGCTGTGATGCCATAGCCCTCTACCAAAGCGACAAAGTAAGACTCTATCTCTAAAAAAAAAAAAAGAAAGAAAAGAAAGGAAGGCTCTACATGTTAAATCAAGTCACTAATCACTAACAGACTTGCACTGCTGTTTAGCATGCCTAAGCACACAATCTTCTTGGTATACTACTGCCTCCTGGGGGTTATGTATATTACTATTCTTCTGAGAAAAATAATAATATATTAGGTAGAAAATGCAGACATTATTTTCTACTGATAATACAATGTAAAAGATCTGGTAGGCCTTTTAATAACAAGTAGGCCTTTCCTAAATAATCTTTTTTAAGTGTCATATTTATTTCTATCTGGATAATCAAGACTAAGTAAATAACAAAACTTAATTATAGAAAGTGGTTGTTAAAATGATGAGAACATGAGGGCTTATATATAATAGCATTTTGCATTTCCAAAGCACTTAGTCAACATTAAATGATTAATCTTTACAACATTCTCGAGGTCAATATTACCACCATCTTTTTACAGAAAACTAAATAGCAAAGTTAAGTGAAGTATTAGAAATTCAAGAACTGGTCAGTAACTAATCAGCAAAGTGCCTCGGGAGAATAGTTTAATTTAAAATACAAAGCACGAATACATTAACTTATCTCTAATACTCCCTGACCTACCTTTAGAAAAAATTAATTACTCTCTTGTCTGTGGCCCCACAGCATGTTATAGGACTTAACAATTCTGTATTATAGTTATTGAATTGTCAGTCTCTCTGACTAAACTCTGTTCTTCCACAACACTTTGCACAGTCTAGCACGTAGCACAACATAACAATGAATCATTCAGTCATTTGTTCAACAAACTATTAAGCATCTACTACATATATTCACTGTTCTAGACATGGAGGATAGAAACAGTAGTGAATAAGAAGCCAAGCTTTACAGGCCACACAGGGTGGCTCACACCTATAATCCTAGCACTCTGGAGGCCTAGGAGGGTGGATTGCCTGAGCTCACAGGTTCAAGACCAGCCTGAGCAAGAGCAAGACCTCATCTCTAAAAACAGCCAGGAGTTGTGGCAGGCACCTGTAGTCCCAGCTACTTGGGAGGCTGAGGCAAGAGAATCGCTTGAGCCCAAGAGTTTGAGGTTGCTGTGAGCTGTGACACCATTGCACTCTACCAAGGGTGACAAAATGAGACTCTATCTCAAAAGAAAGAAAAAAGAAAGCTAACCTCTAGGCCAAGTGCAGTGACTCACACCCGTAATCCCAGCACTTTGGTAGGGCAAGGCAGGTGGATTGCTTAAACTCAGGAGTTTAAGAACAACCTGAGCAAGAGGGAGACACCCGTCTCTAAAAAAAAATAGGCGGGTGTTGTGGTGGGTACCTGTACTCCCAGCTACTTGGGAGGGTGAGGCAAGAGGATGACTGGAGCCCAAGAGTTTGAAGCTGCTGTGAGTTATAACACTGTTCTCTATGGGTGGGCAAAAAAGTGAGACTCTGTCTCAAAAAAAACAAAAAAGAAAGCCAAGCTCACTATTGTCATGGAGTATATATTCTACAAAGGTAGGCAAATAATGACAACAAAAAAAAAACTCAAGAAATAAGCTACAGAGAAAATTCAACTAGAGTGATGTGGCTAAAAGTGACTAAGTGGTTGCATTAGATCAGGCAATGATACTCAAGCTAATTATCTGTAGGTAAGAAAGAACCAGTCATAAGCACATGGGGAAAAGACAACTATAGGTGATAAGTTATGTTTTTGTTTTGTTTGGTTTTGTTTTTTCAGATTAATACGAGGGTACAAATGTTTAGGTTACATTGTTTTCATTTCTAAGGTAAAGTTCAAGTTGTAGTTGAGCTCTTCACCCGGGGGCGTGCTGATCACCCTCACATTATATACATGAACCCACCTATCACCCTTCCTCTTCTCCTTTCCCCTTTTTCTCCTCTCTCCTCTCCCTCTCTAAAATATACTTGTGTTTTTCTTTCATATTAGCATGTAAAGGCCTGAAGTGGAGAAGAAATACAAATGTTCAAAGAACTTGAAAAAAAAAAAAAAGAAAGAAAGAAAGACTGTGGTTAGAATACAGTGGGCAAATGGGTAACTGATAAAAGATGAAGTCAGAGAAGTGGGCAGAGGTCAAATCAGAGCCTTCATGGCCCATACTAAGAATTTTAATCTAAATGAGATGGTAAGTTATTTAAGGTTCCATAATACATATTTGCTGATTTGAATTGCTCTATTTGCCTAGCAGGTAGCACTATAAGGAAAATTAATACTTAGAAAAGAAAATTACTATGCTATTGGTTAGGGAGCTTTTCTGTTTTAATAAATTACTTTTTAGTAAAAAGTTATTTTATAATTAAATCCTTAGACTAAAGGATAAAACAGCAGTGTCTACTAACATTTTAATAGAAGTTAGAATAATGAGATTTTGACAGTCATTACTGGAAGAAATTGAAGAGCTCTTGCATAAACCACTGGACGTTACAGATGACTATACTAGGATTTTATGCTAATCACTTATTAATTTTGCAAAACCTCAGATAATCTCCAAATAACTCCTTATGAGTACCAGACAGACATCTAGAGAAGAAGCTCCTGAGAGAAAGTATGAAAGTGTCATTAGATGTAATAAATCTCTTCCTCTTACCAAGAAACCAGAATGAAAAAATAATATACATTTAGAAGAAAGAACACTTTTCACCATATTAACTAAAGAAAATATAGCAACAGCGTAGAAATTAAGGTCAGGTTCATACTTCACCTAAGATTAATACAGGTTCTTCAGAAGCCACAAGGCCCTCACACCAAGATTTAGTCACATTTCATCTCCCAAATAATCACTACAGAGAATATTATCATTTCCTCATTTTAGGTGGCAGGTTCTTAAACATTTATTCTACTGAACTTTGTGTATTTTCTTTTTTTTTTTTAAACAGGTTATTTTTATTTTTTTTGTAGAAACAGAGTCTCACTTTATCGCCCTTAGTAGAGTACCATGTTGTCACACAGCTCACAGCAACCACCAACTCCTGGGCTTAGGCAATTCTGTAGCCTCAGCCTCCCGAGTAGCTGGGACTACAGGCGCTCACCACAACACCTGGTTATTTTTCTGTTTTGCAGTTCGGCAAGGCCGGGTTTGAACCCGCCACCTTTGGTATATGGGGCCGGCGCCCTACTCCCTGAGCCACAGGCGCCGCCCTAACTTTGTGTATTTTCTACCTTTTAATTTGTTTTACAATTTTCACTGAAAAAAAAAAAACCCACAAAATTTACCACTTTAGCCATTATTAAAAGTTATATCATATTATTGTGCAAAATATTTCCAGAACATTTTCATCTTGCAAAACTGAAACTCTACAATTGTTGAACAATAACCTCCCATTTCCCCCCAACCCCTAGACCCTGGCAAACACCATTCTCACTTATAATATTACATTCTAACAATACCTACACCTCTATGAAAGAAACTATGTACACAGTTTTTGATTTGATGCTTTAGTTTGTTTTTATTTAAACACAAATTCCATCCTTTTTCCTAAACCAAAATGTGTATAGTGGAAGGGGCTGAGAATCGCCTCTAATATGTAGATAGAAACACATAAAAAGTGACTAAGAAATATATTGTAGTCTATACTGCTCTGTTTCCAATCCACCATGAATACCACCAATTAATAAAGGGTTATTGGCAACTAGCAAGAAGAAAAAGAAAGAAATCACAAGGGCAATTAAAAGATCTCACATAATGGGGTTTATGCCAGTTACATAAAAGGATCCTGTGTATCCTAAAATCCTAAAGTTTGCAACATCAAGTATCAGAAATAAGTGACATGTTACCACCAATAAATTTATTTTACAGTAAAAAGAAAAAAAGAAAAGAAAAGAAACTCTCTTAAATCTACTAAAAGTGGGGTCAAAAAATTTTTTAACCTCCTTATAGATGTCTTCTTCTGGATAACAAGAAATATAAAATAAATAAAAACCAAAATTTTTTTAAAAATCAAAATATAAATCTATATGCTACATATAACAATAAAAAACGGGAAGCACACTTTATTCCCACACTTAGTGTGTTAAGGGGACAGGATTAATGGCAGGGCATAGTAGCGCCCACTTGGGATTTTGGCACTTTGGGAGGCTGAGTTAGGAAGATCTCTTGAGATTGTAAGTTTAATATCAGTCTGGGAAACACAGCAAGAACCCATCTCTACAATTTTGTTGTTGTTGTTAAAAATTAGCCAGGCACAGCCTACAGACACATGAAAAAATGCTCATCATCCTTAATCATCAGAGAAATGCAAATCAAAACTGCTTTGAGATATCATCTAACTCCAATAAGATTAGCCCACATGAAAAAATCCCCAAACCAGAGATGTTGGCATGGATGTGGAGAAAAGGGAACACTTCTACATTGCTGGTGGAAATGTAAACTAATAAGTTCCATTTGGAAAAATGTTTAGAGGACACTTAGAAATCTAAAAATAGACCTGCCGTTCAATCCTACAATTCCTCTACTAGGTGTATATCCAGAAGGCCAAAAATCACATAATAACAAAGATATTTGTACCAGAATGTTTATTGCAGCCCAATTCATAATTGCTAAGTCATGGAAGAAGTCCAAGTGCCCATTGACCCATGAATGGATCAATACATTGTGGTACATGTATACCATGGAATATTATGCAGCCTTAAAGAAAGATGGAGACTTTACCTCTTTCATGTTTACAAGGATGGAACTGGAACATATTCTTCTTAGCAAAGTATCTCAAGAACAGAAGAAAAAGTATGCAATGTACTCAGTCTTGGTACTATGAAACCAATTTATAGCTTTCTTATGAAAGCTATAACCCAATTATAGCCCAAGAAGAAGGGAAAAGGAGAGAGAGAGGGAAGAGGAGGGGGGAGGATGGGTGGAGGGAGAGTAATTGGTGGGACAACACCTAAGTGCAACTTACAAGGGTACATGTGAAATTTACTAGGTGTAAAAGAGGATTGTCTTAACACAAGAACTAAGAAATTGTCATGAAGGCTATGTTAACCAGTTTGATGAAAACATTTCAAATTGTATATAAAACCAGCACATTGGCTCGGCGCCTGTGGCCCAGCGGACTAAGGCACCAGCCACGTACACCTGAGCAGGCGGGTTCGAATCCAGCCCAGGCCCGCCAAACAACAATGACAGCTGCAACCAAAAAATGGCCGGGGCTCTGTGGTGGCCGCCTGTGGTCCCAGCTACTTGGGAGGCGGAGGCAAGAGACTCGCTTGAGCCCAGGAACTGGAGGTTGCTGTGAGCTGTGATGCCACAGCACTCTATCCAGGGTGACAGCTTGAGGCTCTGTCTCAAAAAAAAAAAAAACAGCATATTGTACCCCATGATTGCATTAATGCACACAGCTATGATTTAATAAAAAAAAAAAAAAAGAATTAATCAGGTATTCCTGAAGAACATCTAGCAGGAAAAACAAATAGCCAGACATGGGTGGCTGGCACCTGTAGTCCTAGATACTCTGGAGGCTTAGGCGCAAGGATGACTTAAGCTCATGAGTTCAGGGTTATAGTGAGATATTATTGCACCACTGCACTCCATCCTGGGTAGGAGTAAATTCCCATCCAATCTATGTAGCAAGGCCTTATCTCAAAAAAAATTCAAAATAAATAAATGAAAGTGAAGAATTACAAGCATATTTATTTGTGACACATACCAAATCTTTAAAAAAGTGTATGTAACTGTTTCCAAAAGTCAATACTTTTTCAATTAATGATTGGGTAGATTGCAAAACTATCAGTGAAATGTTTGTTTGATTAAATTTACATGAGCACAAACACAGGTAAGATTCTTATAAGGCAACACTAAAATCAAAAATAAAACTAATCCTCTGAGATAGTATATAGTTATAAAACTATGTGAGACATACATGAAGAATCCTACATCTCATTCCTTAAAAGGAAGGTGTGTTAAATTTGAAAATATAATCAAGAAGCCCTTTTAAAATCCTTTTGACTAATAAGGATTTTTTTAAAAAGGAATAGCTATGTCTTACAAGGGCAGATAATAGGCAAGTCCTTTATCTCTACTTTCAAATTATATGATTTGGCTTATATCTTGCCCATACAAATGAAATATAAGAGCATTTATCTAGTAAGCAGGTAAGGCATTACCAAATTCTGAACCTTGGTCACTAACTGTCTAGAATCACATTTTTAATTCTTCCCCCATGTGGAAGGAACACTTCGCTTAGGACACTATTTGCTAAACTTCTATCCACTTGGCATAAACCAGCACCAAGGTTGATCTGATTATGATGAGATCTACAAAATCAAAGTAAATCAGTTCATGAGGGGTCCAGATAATGGAAACCCTAATTTCATTCAATGAGAAGAAGGCTATAGAAGGAGATTTTAATATAGTTATATGTACAATGAGGTATAAGGATCCTATTTCAATTAAATACTGACCCAAAAGTTAAAAGTCATTTGTTCCCCAAACTTATTTGGAACCAGAGTAACAAACTGTCCCTCAGAATATAATAATCTGGCAACAATCCAATTAATATCAATTATTTCATTCAAAAAAGAAAATGAAGGGACTCGGTGCCTGTGGCTCAACGGGCTAAGGCGCCAGCCACATACACCTGAGCTGGTGGGTTCGAATCCAGCCCGGGCCGCCAAACAACAATGACGGCTGCAACCAAAAAATGGCCGGGCATTGTGGCAGGCACCTATAGTCCCAGCTACTTGGGAGGCAGAGGCAAGAGACTCGCTTAAGCCCAGGAATTGGAGGTTGCTGTGAGCTGTGATGCCACCGCACTCTATCCAGGGTGACAGCTTGAGGATCTATCTCCAAAAAAAAAACAAAAGAAAAGAAAAGAAAATGAAGGTCATCAGCCATGATTCTTCCACATTTTCCCTTTCAACAAATATTTATTGAAGGGCTACAATGTGCTAGGCACTTAACTACAACTGCCACAGAACCCCCACACAAAAATAATAGCATAACTAAACCTTGTGTTTAGTCTTTTTAGAATAATGTATGTTCCAGGACATGTATCTCAATGAATGTATTCATTAAATAAAAGAAAAATTGATATAGAGTATGCAAAAATAAATGTAGGAAACATAATCAGGGAAACATGCAATATTCCTTCCAATGGTGCAGTTCTATAAAGATGCTATAAGACTATTATAATAATGAGATTTGGTAACATGTGTTGAAATTTATCATTATATGCTGACAATTTATAATATCCTCAAAGTATACCCACATAACAACTAACCCATCAAACTACACAAGACTATGGCCACATAAAGTAAAATGGTTTAACTATTACCTAAGTTAAACACAAGAGGGCGCACGAGTCTGAAAAATTTAGAAAACCAAAGGCAAGTTGCACTTAGCAGCTCTTAGAATGTGGTCTCAAGGATTTATAAAGGATTCTTCTTGCATGTACCTGAGGCTAATTGCACTAAAAATATTTCCCTTTTTGACCCCTGCTAGAAAAGAAAGACAAACAAGTAATCACCAACCCAACTAAAGCTGAAAAAGAGCAAACATGCCCAGTGCCCCAGGAAGAGGAAGAAGAGGTGCAGGTACTGACACTTCACCTACAAGCCCACCACGCCATGAAAAAGATGGAGGAGTTTGTGTATAAGTGGCTTAAAGTGCCATATTTTCTTCAAATGTTGAGAAACAACCTAAAGCTTACACAGATAAACTAACATGAAACAAGGACAAAGTGGTCAAAATATGAATCAGTACTCTGCTACCCCATTGTGCTGTGACTTGCATATCTCCTGATCCAAGCAGTTTCCCACTATTACTTGAGACCACTCAACACCTGACTGACGTCCTCCTAGAGCGGTTCTCTTTCACTGCTTGTCACTGGGGAAGCTAACGGGATTGTATCTCTCTTAGGTCTGGAGGATCATCCCATACGATGTGCTCCCTAACTGGCTGAATGAAGGACAGTGACTATCTGCTACATAGCCATAGACCACCCACACCCTCCTTTCGAGCTTGCTTCAAGAGCATGATCTGCATCCACACAGAAACTGGCAACATCTGGATCCATATGCTTGGTTTTGTGCTATTTCTCTTTCTGGGAATCTTGACCATGCTTAGACCAAATATGTACTTCATGGCCACTCTACAGGAGAAATGGTTCGGGGGATGATCTTTTTGGGTGCAGTGCTCTGCCTCCACTTCTCCTGGCTCTTTCACACTGTCTATTGTCATTCACAGAAAGTCTCTCAGACTTTTTCCAAACTGGACTATTCAGGGGTCACTCTACTGATTATAAGGAGCTTTGTTCCCTGGCTCTATTACTCAGTCAATTGCTCCCCACAGCCACAGCTCATCTTCTTCTTGTCTGTATCCTGGGCATTTCTGCCATCATTGTGGCACAGAGGAACTAATTTGCCACCAGCAGACAACAGCAGGAGTTTTTCTGGGACTTGGCTTGAGTGGTATTGTGCCCACCATGCACTTTACTATCGCTGAGGGCTTTTTCAAGGTCTCTATGATGGGCCAGATGGGCTGGTTCTTTCTCAGGGCTGTGATGTACATCACTGGAGCTGGCCTTTATGCTGCTCGAATTCCTAAGCACTTCTTTCCTGGAAAATTTGACATATGGTTCCTGCCTCATCAGATTTTCCATGTCCTGGTGGTGGCAGCAGCCTTTGTCCATTTCTATGGAGTCTCCAACCTTCAGGAAATCTATTATGGCCTAGAACGGCGGTTCTCTACCTGTGTGTGACCCACAGGAACTGTATTAAAGGGCGGCGGCATTAGGAAGGTTGAGAACCACTGGCCTAGAAGGTGGCTGTACTGATGACTCCCTTCTCTGAGCCTTCCCACCTAAAGGGTGGAGGATGAACCTCCCAAGTGCTTTTAAAAATAACTTCTTTGCTGGCTTGGCACCTGTGGCTCAAGCAGCTAAGGCACCAGCCACATACACCTGAGCTAGTGGGTTCAAATCCAGTCCAGGCCCACTGAACAATAATGACGGCTGCAACCAAAAACTGGCTGAGCGTTGTGGCAGGCACTTGTAGTCCCAGCAAATTGGGAGGCGGAGGCAGGAGACTCGTTGGAGCCCAGGAGTTAGAGGCTGCTGTGAGCTGTGATGCCACAGCACTCTACCCAGGGCAACAGCTTGAAGGTCTGTCTCAAAAAAAATAATAAGTAAAATAACTTCTTTACTGAAGTGAGAGAAGAGTCTGAGTTGTCTGTTACTAGAAGAAACCTGTTAGAGAATTCAGTGCCAACCAAGCTTCAGTCCACTTTCACACCCACTGGGCAATAAACTTAACATTTCCATTCCCCTAGCTGGGAAGGGTGAGGATGGTCAAACTTAGCTATCCTCTTCCTCAGCAAGGCAACTAGCGACCCCTCACAGAGACAGTACTTTGAAACTTGTCTTGAAATTTTAGTGCCCCCTCCACCATTTTGGGAAAAAATTATGGACTGGGACTCTTCAGAAATTCTGGGTTTTTTCTGGAAGAAAATGTCCCTCTCTTTCCCTCTTTCTTACTTTGTAACCTGGCTTATAAAAGGCCATCCATTTTGTAGCACACTTTTCAAAAACAATTATATAACCTGGTCCCATCTTTCTAGGGCCTGGATATACTTTACAGCAGGAAGAATTAAAGCCACCAACTTTTACATAGCCCAGCTAATCATGGGAGTGTGTCAAGGCTTCAAATAACTTGAGTTTTAATTTTTTTTCTTGGCAGAGTAATGTAAAATTGAAGTGGGGAAAGATATTTAATTCTAAGCTTTAAAAAGAAACCTGCTATCATTGCTATGTATCTTGATGCAAAGACTATGATGATAATAAAAATATAGAAGAAAATTAATTAATTAATTAATTAAAATATTTCCCTTTTTCAATATACTTTCCAGAAATCAAATCACTGCCTTTCTAATAATCCAAATTCCTTATCTAAATTGGCTTTAAGTCTAAATTTAATATTTTATCAATAGAAACCGTACTGACTTTTATTCAGAAGTTAATACCACCTTTTACTCTAACTTCTCTATGTAATTCCTACTATTTAGAAACTAGATAACTCCTATAATGTTTGTTTTAAAACATCATTAGAGCTTACCCATTGAATAATTAGAATCATAACTAACTTATTTATATTAAATAAACGTCTAATTTTTACAAATTTATGAAAATAAATATTGTGCTATATTAGTTTAATTCTTGAGCAATAAAACTTTAATTACATTGCTCAAGAATTAAATTCTTGAATGAAACTTTATCTCTAATGTTCTACTCCAAGATTTGCCAACTGATCCCAAATAGTAGGCCATGATTTAGTTAGTTCACTCTCATTAAATTACAAGCCAGTTCCTGAAGAGATTACATACAGCTAGCCCTCTGTATCAATGGGTTCTGCGTTCATGGATTTGGCCAACTGCATATCAAAAATATTAAAAACAAACAAAAAAACCCTGCAGCTATACTGAACATATACGTAAATAGATATTTTTCTTGTCATTATTCCCTAAACAATATAGTATAACAACTATTTACATAACATTCACATTGTAGTGAACATTGTATGTAATCTACAAATCATTTAAAGTATACAAGAGGATATATATAATATATATGCAAATATTCTGCTTTTTTATATAAGGAACTTGAGCATCCACAGATTGTCTATCCATGAGAGATCCTGGAACCAATCCCCCACAGAGACAGAGGGAAAACTATACTAAGATTATACGGCCTATACGCAGAAGCATAATTCAAAATAATTCAAGAGGCGGCGCTTGTGGCTCAAAGGAGTAGGGCGCCAGGCCCCATATGCTGGAGGTGGTGGGTTCAAACCCAGCCCCGGCCAAAAACTGCAAAAAATAATAATAATAATAATTCAGGAGTAATTCTACCTAACACAAGGTTCACTGCAGAGTATATTCTGCACATGCATGCACAAATGCACTCACACACACAATGTCAAGGATACAGCTCTCTTCAGTTTTACACAGTATTAATGCTGGCTGAGACATATGAAATGATTCTGAATGCCAACTCCTATTTCTGGTATTTTTGCCTCACTCCTACACAGAAGAGGAACCTGGCATGAGTACCCCTGGTAGACACAGACACAAAATATTACTTATCCCTAATATAATATCAACCTAAGGATAGTGAGAGATGACTTACTGCTAGGATTAAGAGTCAGGCAAGCAGTCCAGACTAGCGACACTGAGCCACAGGTTATGTGTTAATAATAGGAGCAAACACAGAAAGTACAAAAAAAAGGATATGGAACATATTACTGTAGTGATCAAAAGTCAAGGTGCCAACCAAGAAAATAACAATCAGGAACCCAACTCAAAAAGTATTCAAAACCCAGTCAACAAAATAAATTACTTATAATTTGGGAAGTCTGACTATCTAAATTAGACAATCCTAATATACTTCATGCCAGGCAATTGACCTTGGACCAGAAAGGAAAGAGTGTCCAAAAGGACATAATTGGAGCAATCGCTAAAATTTGAAAGGGTTCTGTTGATTAGATAGGAGTACTATGTCAATGGCAATGTCCGAATTTCAATAGTTACACTGTGGCTTTACATTAGAGTGTTTTTAATACATTTTGAAGGACTGAGAAGGATTGGGCTGATGAGACTTCAGGTCTGCAATTTACTTTAAAATAATTTAGAAAAAAACAAAAATAATAATAAATAGAGAATCACAGACAAATATGGTGAAATGATAACAATTGGGGAATCTAGATAAAAAGCATATAGGAGTCCTCTATGTTAATCTTGGAAATTTTCTCTAAGTTTTATATTATTTCAAAATGTACAATTAGGGCAGGCACTGTGGCTCATGCCTGTAATCCTAGCACTCTGGGAGGCCAAGGTGGGTGGATTGCTTGAGCTCACAAATTGGAAACCAGCCTGAACAAAAAGCAAGACCCCATCAAACTTAAAATAGAAAAACTGAGGCAAGAGTATTGCTTGAGCCCAAGAGTTGAAGGTTGCTGAGAACTATGATGCCACAGCACTCTACCCAGGGTGACAGCTTGAGACTCTGTCCCCACCCCCAAAAAATTAAAAATTAAAAACATACAAATAAAATGTTAAATGCTTTGACAATGAAATGTAGCACATTTTTTAAAACTATCTAGACCAAACCTAGTGGCTTACACTTACAATCCTAGCACTCTGGAAAGCTAAGGCAGGAGGATCGCTTAAGGTCAAGAGTTTAAGACCAGTTTGAGCAACGTAGTGAGACCCTGTCTCTACCAAAAAAATAAAGAAGAGGAAAAAATAAAGGAAATAAAATACTTTGACAAAAAACTAACTAAACTAATAAATACATCAAACAATTCTAACTTTAGTTCTTAAAACTCTCGCTGGACTTATATTAAAAAGAAATATTCCCATTAAGTTAAATTAGAACATCATCTTTCCAAAGAATGTAAAACATTCTATGAAGTTATGTACAGGTAACTTTTAAAATAGGATAATGTAAAACAATGCTTTAAATAGCCCTCTTCAACACTCAGTATAATTAATACTTCTAAAATATTAGCCAATCTCTGTAAGAAAAAAAAAGTCACTAAATTAAACCAATGACTAAATTTGTGACTTCCAGTATTGCTATCATAAGACAAATACAAGAAGGATTTTTCAATTTTAGTATTAGTAATACCTCAGTTTTCTTTTTTTTTTTTTTTTTTTTTGAGAGAGAGCCTCAAGCTGTCGCCCTGGGTAGAGTGCTGTAGCATCACAGCTCACAGCAACCTCCAATTCTTGGCCTCAAGCGAGTCTCCTGCCTCTGCCTCCCAAGTAGCTGAGGCCACAGGCATCCGCCACAACGCCCGGCCATTTTTTGGTTGCAGCTGTCATCGTTGTTTGTTGGGCCTGGGCTGGATTCAAAACCACCAGCTCAGAAGTACGTGGCTGGCGCCTTAGCCACAGGCACCGAGCCAATACCTCAGCCAAAAGAGATTAATTTTATTTAAGTATATTGGTCATCTAGCAATCTAATCACTTTAAAATATTTTTTGGAAAAACTATTTCTTTGCCAGTACTTCTGAAGTTGCTTTTCGGAACTTCTAATCTGAAATGCTTGTCACTATTTTTTGAAAATAGTAAAAAAGTTTTCTATGAAATGACTCTCGAAACCCTGAGATAGTTTTCTCTTTTCACTAAGACAAAAAATGCTACCAAATTTTTATTACAAGAGATAAGACCAAAAGAAACTTTAAAAATTAGGTATCCTAATACATTTTAAATATAATTCACAGAGCACCTATCTACATTTCAATGTACTGTCAAATATATATGACAGCAAAACTTTCATTTGATTTAAAATAATGCATCTACACTGCTTAGCAATAAACACATACCATTTGGGAGGTGGAAGTAAAACTTACTACTTATCACATGTTGATAACTTGGTCATTAAGATGGACGATTCTTAAATTAAATTCTTAAATTCTGAACACTTAAATAATTACATTACTATTTCTTGACTTTCCTTCATAGTAAGACTTCCCTTCATGCCAGATTTCTTTTTTTTTTTTTTAATTTTCTCACTTTGTTTTATTTCTCTGTTTCTTAGGTTAGCCCTTCTCTTTATATTAACATACTGGTATGTTTCCTCTTTTTCTTTCTATTGTAAAGAAATAACATACATTAAACAACCATATTATTTTGTACACTTGGCGGTCTTCCCCTTCCCATTCTTCTCTTACTATGAAAAGGTTAAGATTGAAAAGGTAAGCAGTTGAAGAACTCAAATGCAACTTGAGACATTTTTTTTTTTAGATACAGAGTCTCGCTTTGTTGCCCTTGGTAGAGTGCTGTGTCACAGCTCACAGCAACCTCCAGCTCTTAGGCTTAGGCAATTCTCTTGCCTTCTGAGTAGCTGGGACTACAGGTGCCCGCCAAAACGCCCGGCTATTTTTTTGTTTGTTTGTTTGTTAGAGACAAAGCCTCAATCTGTCACCCTGGAGAGAGTGTTGTGGCATCACAGCTCACAGCAACCTCCAATTCCTGGGCTCAAGTAAGTCCCCTGCCTCCACCTCCCAAGTAGCTGGGACCACAGGCGCCCGCCACAACGCCCGGCCATTTTTTGGTTGCAGCCGTCATCGTTTGGCGGGCCAGGCTGGACTCGAACCTACCAGCTCAGGTGTATGTGGCTGGCACCTTAGGAGCCCCGGCTATTTTCTTGTCATGCCAGATTTCTTGAATCACTTCCTAAGGACACAGCGTCCATCTTAAAGTAATTGTTTCTATTCCTCGAAAGCCCCGTTTCCACGGAGATGTTGTAGAATCTAACATTACTTTAAGCCAGTGTTTCTCAACCTTCCTAATGCCACAACCCTTTAATACAGTTCCTGTGGGTCGCAACCCACAGGTTGAGAACTGCTGCTTTAAGCTAACATTTATGAGAAAAAAAAATATCTCTTACTCCAAACTGTAATTCTCCTCTTAGATTAACAATAGGGAATTAAAGGGCGGCGCCTGTGGCTCAAAGGGGTAGGGCGCCGGCCCCACATGCCGGAGGTGGTGGGTTCAAACCCAGCCCTGGCCAAAAACTGCAAAAAAAAAAAAAAAGGAATTAAAAACTAAACATATAAAATAAGTAAACAATGACTGAGAGACTCATTTCAACACCAAATAGAAAAGCCACCAACCAAATGTTGGCAGCTAAAAACATACTTTTGTCTATAGTCTTTTTTTGAATAATAAAGAAGCCAACACTACTTTGTGTCTTTTTACATGTACTCAAGAGAGACAGAAACCATCTAGCCACTTTTACTTTTTTCAAGGCACAGTCTCACTCTGTTACCCAGGTTAGAATACAGTGGTGTCATCATAGCTCAGTGCAACCTCAAACTCTAGGGCCAAGCAATCTTCTTTCCTCAGCCTCCCAAGTAGTTGGGATAGGAATGCCACCATATCCAGCTAATTATTCTTTTTTTTTTTTGAGACAGAGTCTCACTATGTAGCCCTCACTAGAGTGCTGTGGCGTCACAGCTCATAGCAACCTTCAACTCTTGGGCTTAAGCGATTCTCTTGCCTCAGCCTCCTAAGTAGCTGGGATTACAGTGGCAGTTATCATTGTTGTTTAGCTGCCCTGGGCCGGGTTCGAACCCAAAATGCCAGCCTCAGTGCATATGGCCAACCCCGTAAACACTGTGGTACAGGCACCAAGCCATAATTATTCTATTTTTTGTAAAGACAGGATCTCACTACGTTGCCTAGGCTAGTCTTAAGTGCTTGGCCTCAAGCGATCCTTCCTTCTTGACCGCTCAAAGTCCTAGAATTACAGATGTGAGCCTCAGTACCTGAAGCGCTGCACCCAGCCTTGACCACTTTTTACCTCATCTCTTACTATAGTACACTCAGTACAAGAGGATTGACCTTCCCCAATAGAGGACGGTTCTTTGATGAAGCAAGTAGCTTGAACCTGCTAGAACCTCCAAAAAAGCTCTCATCTCTTATTATATAGATTTCTATCTTCTTTGTAAGTAAAAACTCAAAAATATTGAATTGGTATAGTCATAATAGGGTATTATATAGCTATTAAAAGTAATTAGGAGAGGCTCTGTGCCTCTGGCTCAGTGGCTAGGGCGCCAGCCACATACACCAGAGCTGACGTGTTCAAATCCAGCCAGGGCCTACCAAACAACAATGACAACTACAACCAAAAAAAAAAAAAATAGCTGGGCATTGTGGCAGATGCCTGTGGTCCCACTACTTGGGAGGCTGAGGCAAGACAAATGCTTAAACCCAAGAGTTGGAGTTGCTGTGAACTGTGACGCACAACACTCTACCAAGGGCGAGTGAAACTGTCTCAAAAAGAAAAAAAGTAATTAGGAGTTTTCAGTAATATATCTACTTCTGGGTAAAAAGAACAGAAAAAAAGTAATTAGGTCTATAAATTGCCAAGGAAAAATGAACACACTGCAAGTCTAACATTTTAAAAATATCCCATTTCGGCTTATGTGCAGGAAAAAGAAAAAAGAAAAGGAAACATATCCCAGCCACGCACAGTAGCTCATAACTGTAATCTCAGCAATTTGAGAAGTCAAAGGCAGGAGGATTGTTTGAGGCCAAGAGTTCCAAACCAGCCTGAGCAACATAGCAAGATCCCCTCTTTACAAAAAAATGAAAAGAAAAAAAAATAGCCAGGTGTGGTGTCATGAACCTGTAGCCACTCAAGAGGCTAAGGCTGGAGGATCATTTGAGCCCAAGAGTTTGAGGTTGCAGTAAACTATTATGACCCTACTATACTATACTCAGATTGACAGAGTGAAACTCTGTTTCAAAACATAACAATTACAATGTATTGTTTACTTCAAAATTGCTGAAGTAGGAGCAGCGCCTGTGGCTCTGTGGTAGGGCACCAGCCAGGTTCAAACCCAGCCCCAGCCAAACCACAATAAAAAAATAGCCAGGCATTGTGGTGGACACCTGTAGTCCCAGCTACTTGGGAGGCTGTGGCAAGAGAATCACCTAAGCCCAAGAGTTTGAGGTTGCTGTGAGCTGTGACACCACAGCACTGTATAGAGGGTGACAAAATAAGACTCTCAGTCTCTAAAAAAAAAAAAAAAAAAAATTGCTGAAGAAGATTTTTAATCTTCTCACCACAAAAAATAAATTTTCAAGTTAATGACTATGTTAATTAGCTTGACTGAATCTTTCTATAATGTCTATGTACATCAAAACATTGCCTTGTACCTCATAAACATACACAATTATTATATGTCCATTTAAAATTTTTTTAATTATCCCTTTGCTTTCAAAACTATGTAATCTTGGGGTGGTGCCTATGGCTCAACAAAGTAGGGCACCAGCCCCACATGCCAGAGGTAGTGGGTTCAAACCCAGCCCTGGCCAAAAACTGCAAAAAAAAAAAGAGAGAGAGAGAGAAGACTTGAACAACAGTATAAACTAACTAGATCTAACAGACATCTATACAACTTTCCACCCAACTCTGAATTTTTTTTTTTTCCGAACACACATTCTTCTCAAGTGTACATAGGGCAAACTTGAGGATAGATAGTAAAAGATAAAAGAAGTCTTACTAAATTTAAAAGGATTAATATCATACAAAGTAAGTTTCTCCAACCACAACACAATGAAATTTGATATTAATAACAGAAAGAAATTTTGGAGCATCACCAATATGTGAAAATTAAACAATATACTTATAAACTTTAAATGGACTGACCATAAATTAAACATATTATCCCACTAGTTAAAAACTTTCAGTGATATCCCATCAGACTTTGAATAAAATATTATCTCTTTACAATTTTTGGCCAGGGCTGGGTTTGAACCCGCCACCTCTGGCATATGGGGCCGGCGCCCTACTCCTTTGAGCCACAGGAACCGCCCAATATTATCTCTTTACAATGTCTAAAAAGGTACTATATTCCCAGGCCCCTGCCTACTTCAACAATCTCATCCCCTACCAACTCCTTCCTACTCACTCACTGAGCTCTACTGAGTATCGTGTTATTTTCTTAGTAGCCAAGTTCAAACCAGCTGTCTACTCTACCCAGAATGCACTCTGCCCGTATCATCACAGCTAGTTCCTTTAGGTCTCATTTGAATCTTCTCTTCCCATAAAGTCTTCCATAATCCTGCCAGTCTCTAGCCTCAGTACCCTCCTTCATGTTAGTAAGTTTTAAATTATCTTCACAGCACTTATCATTTCTAGACATTTTCATATGTATTTATTATTTCACTTATTTTCTGCTTATCCCCACTGGAATGTAAGTTGGAATCTTACTTTATGTTGTGTGTGGCTGAATCAATATGTTTTAAACAGCGCCTAGTACATAGAAATGCTTGATAAATACTTGTTAAAGAAATGAACTAAAACTATAAAAAGCACTTACACCCCAAAAACTATCCAATAAATACATACTATTCAAAAGTATCTATAAAAATGCAGCTTAAAAACATTTTTTTTTTTAGAGTCTCACTATGTCACCCTCAGTAGAGTGCTGTAGCATCACAGCTCACAGCAACCTCGAACTCCTGGGCTTAAGCAATTTTCTTGCCTCAGCCTCCCAGGTAGCTGGGACTATAGGCACCCGCCACAATGCCCAGCTATTTATTTGTTGCAGTTGTTTAGCTGGCCCAAGCCAGGTTCAAACCTGCCACCCTTGGTGTATGTGGCTGGCACCGTAACCACTGTGCTATGGTCGTCAAACCAAAAAAACATTTTATACATTTCTATTATTAAGGTCTAAATCTTATAAGCATTTTGCTTACATTTTTATTTCTTTTCTTTCTTTGAGATGGAGCCTGGGTGGTGACATTATAGCTTACTGAAATCTCAAACTCCTGGGCTCAAGAAATCCTCCTGCTTTAGCCTCATGAGAAGCTGAGACTATAGGCACATTCCAGGATAAATTTTTCTACTTTTGGCAGAGACCGGGTCTAGCTCTTGCGCAGCCTGGTCTAAAACCTCTGGCCTCAAGCAATCTTCCTGCCTCAGCCTCCCAGAATGCTAGGATTACAGGCAGACATGAGCACCTGGTGTCCGGCCTATTTACTTTTACTATCAAGGAAGAGGCAAAGAATTGCAATCTCAGGCTGTGGTTTCTGTTATAGGAAAATGAAATTGTATAGTCTTTGCAACACCATATAGACATATCAAGTGTTAGAACCTGAAAGAGAATTCTGAATTCTCTTTTTTTTTTGACCGGGGCCAGGTTTGAACCCGCCACCTCAGGTATATGGGGCCAGCGCCCTACTCCTTTAGCCATAGGCACCGCCCAGAATTCTGAAGTCTTGAGTTCTTAAGGGATGGTTACCTGTGTCCAGAGTAGTAGTATGGTATAGTGATTTTTTTTTTTAAGACAGAGTCTCAAGCTGTTGCCCTGAGTAGAGTGCTGTGGCATCACAACTCACAGTAACCTTCGACTCGGGCTTAAGCGATTCTCCTGCCTCAGCCTCCCAAGTAGCGGGGATTACAGGCACCTGCCACAACACCCGACTATTTTTTTGTTGCAGTTGTCACTGATGTTTTAGCTGGCCCAGGCCGAACTCTCCAGCCTAGGTGTTCGTGGCTGGTGCTCTACTCACTGAGCTACGGGCACCACCCTCTGGTATAGTGATTAAGGAGAAATTCTTTAGTAGCAGACTTAGAATCACATAGAACCTAAGACCTCTTGTAGGTCTTAGATTCCTACAACTACCATATGAAAGAACCTAGAAAATCAGGGGGACAGTAAGAACACACTCTCCAGATGCCACTGTTCTACTGGCCAAAAGCACAGCACAGCCTTGTTAAAGGCTAACTCTTCTAGTTACTAACTGGTGTCTAGACAAGTTATTTAATCTTCCCCTAACTATAAATATTTTCTTTTGTAAGGTTGGAATAAAAATAATACCTACTTCATAAAATTACTGTGAGTATAAAATTGCTACCACAAGTAAAAGGAATCAAACAATCATGTGGTAAACAAACATTCGACAAAAACTATTACATTTCATTCCTATAATACTACACAAACCAAAGAGAAACATGAGGCCAAGATATGTTTAACCAATTTTTCTTACATATAACTCTATCATCATATACAATAACTAACAGATAAGATATAATACTCTACATTCAGGTATTATAATAATATATATTATAAATTTAAATCCATGCAGAAAGAGGATGTATTTTATGATGAGCTTCAAAATTAATAGGAAACCATGTATCTTAGAAGGGTACAAGTGAAAATTACTAAATGCAGAATATAAATGTCTTCATATAGTGATTAAAAGGCCATGAAAGTTATGTTAAATAGTTCAATGAAAATATTTCAGATTGTATATGAAGTCAGCACATTGTGCCCCATGATTGCACCAATGTACACAATTATGATTTAATAA
>CAUYON010047119.1:0-13944 GCA_963573935.1 Arctocebus calabarensis
GTTTGCTCAGTTGTCTTCTTTTTTTTTTTTTTTTTGAGACAGAGCCTCAAGCTGTCACCCTGGATAGAGTGCTGTGGCATCACAGCTCACAGCAACCTCCAATTCCTGGGCTCAAGCGAGTCTCCTGCCTCAGCCTCCCAAGTAGCTGGGACTGCAGGCACCCGCCACAACGCCTGGCCATTTTTTGGTTGCAGCCATCATTGTTGTTTGGCGGGCCCCGGCTGGATTCGAACCTGCCAGCTCAGGTGTACATGGCTGGCGCCTTAGCCCATTGAGCCACAGGCGCCGAGCCTGCCCAGTTGTCTTCTTAACTCTGCCACACCTCAAGTATTTCTTGACCAAAATGTGCCCATAACTGAAATTTCTCTTTTGCTTCCCCCAATTCTGCCCCTTTCCCCATGTTCTTGGGCTCTGGGTGGCCCCCCGCTTCCCCCAGTCCTGCATGCTGGACTGCTGGTCTTCCTCTTACGTGGCCGTGTGCGTCCGCTCTTCCCAAGACCTGAGCTCTCTCAGGCTAACTCCGCCCTCTCCATCTCCACCACCACTGCTTCATTTCAAGCGTGCGTCACCACTTATGTGACTCGCCAAAGCCACTTCCTAGAGCTCCGTTAACATTTTTGCAGAGTCTGCAATCTCTCCCTCCCCCAAACTCATCTTTCTTCTACTCATCTTCCAGGGGCTTGGTTTCCAAGATACATCCGGCTACAAGAGTTTCCTGTCAAAGTTCTCCAGCCGATTCCAATTTGTTTCCACATATTAACTCCTATTTCTAGCTTCATCCCTCATGTCCACATTAAAGCATTTCTAGATCCAGCAAATTCTCACAGTTCCCCAAATTCCTCAGTGGCTTCGTTTATGTGACTTTCCTGCCTTGGGACTTCTTCCCTGTTTCAGCTTCATAAAAGTCTTCTTTCCTACCAGATCTCACTCAAAGACCACATCTCTTAACAGACCTTCCTCAGACTTCTGGGCAGAATTATTAACTGCCCCCTCCTTAAGTCTGTAACCCTCTATTCTTATCTTTATCTTCTTTATTGAACCTCCATTTGTGCCAGACATTGTACTGTGATGTGTTTTCATAATTCTGGTCCTCAAAGCAACTCTTCCCATTTTTCAGGTGAGACAACTGAGGCATAGGGGTATTAAGTAATTTTCCCCTTTCACCCAGGGGGCAAGGTGAAATTGGAACCCAGGTGTTCAGGATCCGGAGCCTCTTGGCCAGCCAGCTTTCCTCACCTCCTTTGGAAAGGCAGCTTTGTCATCTGTTCTCACGTTTCTTCCCCCACTTTGTTCCTCAAAAGCAAGGGCTGTAGAGAAAACTCTATCCCCACTGCCTAGCACGGTGCTTGGCACATCATAGGAACTCACCTAGTGTTTGTTGAGTGAACGTGCTATCACGTGCACGTATAAGTAAGGAAATAAAACTTCCTTCCCGGTTCATTATAACCCCACGGAACCCTCACAGCAACCTTAAAAATGGGTCAGTAACATCTTCCTTTCACAGCCGAGCAATCTGAGGCTTGGAAGCATGAAAGCAAGTCCCCGGCTAGTAAGAGAAAAAGCCAGAGTCACAGCTTCCTGTTTCTTCAGATAGGAGAAATCCAATACTCCAGGGCTTCAGGGTTGGGATACAACAGTTCCAGGAGCAACTCGCCAAGAAACAAGAAGTTCCCCAAGAGGATGAAGTAATGTTTCCAGAGCTAATAAAGCCAAGGTTCTTAGTGCATCCTCCTGGGGAGAGAGATTAAGAGCACAGCTGCAGTCCTCATTGGCTCCAGGTGACCAGGGAGCCCAAGGTCAGTCCTGCCAGGGGGGTTAACTCTCCCCCTACGAACATCTTTTGGGCACTGGCAGTGTGCATGGTGCTGTGTGGGGCCCAGCCACGTTGCTGAGTTAAAACTGCTGGCTGGTTGTAACATCACGGGAAATGAACTCTTCAAAATAAAAAACAAGCAAAAATATGCCGTTGCAAGCAGAGAGAGAGAGAGAGAGAAGGGATCATTGTGGATGCATATTAAGTCTATCTGACACTGTGTGTAATATATTTTCAATGCCAGGCAACTTGTTAGCTTCCTAATATGTGTATTCTGGGATGTTTGCAAATATGTTACAGCGCTCAGCAAACAGCTCCGTGGGCATTCTGGAGAGGCTGCTCCCATTTTAAGTTGATGTTCTCTGTGGTGTTTAAATTTCCATTGCCCCTTGTTAACCTAGGCCTAGTGGCTCCTACAGCAACTCGTCTCACCATCATACTGCTTTTGCTATCACAGAGGGACAGTGTAAACAGCTCCCTGTGGAGGGTACACGCCCACCCTCAGGCTGCCTTAACATTCTGGAGCACCGAGGCTAAAGGGTCCTCTCTCAAGCATTGGATTCTATGGCCCACTTTATAGCAGGGAAAATCGAGGTCCGCAGAGAGAGTGCAAGTGCCTGAAGTCACTGGTGCCAGTTAATGCAGAGGGGGGCTCCACTCAGTCCAGCCACCGCCTTCCAGGACACTCTACCTGGTGGTCAGAGCCTAGGGAGGAGGAGTCATCAGTTTCTTAAACTGCTGCATTTTCTGCAGAGACCAGATCAGAAATCAGGGAAGGAAGGTGGAGACAGCAACCTTCTCTCAGGTCTCTGGGCAGATGAAACGCCCATCCTTGTCTCTGCTCTGCGCTGGGTACAGGCACAGGCACCGGGCATAGTGGGGCTGGAAGCCCACTGGGGCAAATGCCACCCTCACCTCCTCCTCTCTGTGTTGCTTCTGTGTCCTTTGGCCAAAGAGACAGGGCCTAGGGAACTCACCCAGAGCAGAGGAAATCCCCACTCGACTTGCTTTTCATAATCTGTCTGCAGATCTTGGCTGGTTAACCTGGTGGGTCATTTTAATTTTCCAGAAGCTTTTCAGCTTCCCTTGGATCCTTAATCAGATAAAGGGGTCTGTGTGTGTACATGTGTGTGTGTGTGCAAGCACACATGTGTGCCTGGGCCTACTCAGCAGCCCTCCCCCATCTCCCTCCCTCTAGCTTGCTCTCCAGTGCTCTTTCTCATCCTTTCTCTCTCTCCATAATCACTTTCCTTCTCTTCCAGAATGCTTAATGGAGTCTAGAGACAGAGCAAGGAGGATTTTGTCTCAAAGCTAGAACAAGACTTTGCACCCTTCTCTTCCTGTCATTTTGAAAGTCGACTTGGCCTTGGGAGCAAAAGTTTCCTGGAGGAGTGCGAGGGACTCTCCCTTGACTCCGCTCTGGAAAAGGCGTTTTTGCCATTTCTTGCTCTGTTATCACTGATCCCACATAACAACCAGAGCTCAGAGCTGTCTGTGGTCATAGCCAGCTTCAGACTGAGGGGGCAGAATGGATGGAGAAGTATAATTAGAGGAGGGGGATGCTGGTGGCTGGCAGGTGCCCTGGCAATGGCCAGGGAGAAAGAGCCCAGTATGTTGCCTCCAATGGCTTACCCCCAATATTTTTTGGGAAGCTGTCAGTCTTCCCCTCTGAGCCTGTCTGCCCAGCTGTGCACAGCTCAGCAGATGTTAGCTGTCTTCTCCTACACAGAGAAGGTTCAACCCGTTTCTGCCAAGGAGGGCTCCACATCCATCCCCGTAGGGGCCATTCTTCTCAGGCCTGGGACGCCTCCCCTCCCAGGGGCTTACAGCTCAGCACAGTAGAAAGGGAGGGAAAGGATTTAATTCTTTTTTGTAAGTCTCTTAGCTGCATAACACTGTGTCTGACATGGTTTTGGCCCCACAGTAGGCATTTAATAAATGTTTGTGGTTCTGAACTGAATTATCAGTTGATAGCCCAGGGCTGGATCAGATCATGTAAAGGCCATTTCAGGTTTAAAAGCTATGAGTCTGGCCACGTGTCTTTACATGCCTACAGTGAGCTGTGAGTCTGACTGTGTGCTGCTCTGTGCCCTGGGCACTGCTGGGAACACAGGGGCATTTAAAACACAGAGTCTGTTGCAGAGAGCTCACCTCACAGGACCAATCTGAGAAGGAGGTGAAATCAAAAGGGAGAATGCCGGGGACCGTTCAGCCCAGATCAGCACATGTTTTTTTTTTTTTTTTTTTTGTCTTCTAGAATCAAGGGGTTTTCATACTCCAAGGACCCCTAAAGAATCTTTCTGTCTGATTCTACCATTTGCAAATGAAGGGCCTAACACCCCAGGGATGATTTGCCCAGGGCCTATGTGAGTCTGAAACAGAGTTAGGAGGCAAACTCAGGGTGGAGGACTCCCAGTATAGTGCTCCCTCAAAATAGCAGGTTTTCAGAGGCGGTAAAGTTTAGACCTGGACGCAAGAAACATAATCACGGGACAAAAGTTGTGTAAGGCAGAGTTGGTTACTTGGACTGGACAGGAAGGGCTTAAAGGTTTAGAAAAAAAGCCACACCCACTGTGTTTGTGGCCTTTAATCTTAATGGTTTGTTTGCTCCTTCCTTTGTTCATTCAATCATTCAATGAGTATTTAATTGACACCTGTATATGCCAAACATTGGAAGTTAACTAGAGCCCTTGCAGGAAAGCAGCTTGCAGTCCTGTTCTGGCTCCAGGCTGGCCTCTATCGGTTCCCACCTTGGCTCTGCCTCCTTGCCCTTGCTCTTTGAGGATGCTATGGGCCGTCCGGATAATGTTCCTGCTTCTCTCAGCTCCCAGGAGACACACTTCCAAGCCCCTGTGGTCAGCACTTCTTACCTGGCCCTGCTTCATAGATGGAGCTCAGACCCTTTGTCCCAAACTGAGCATATGCCAGGGGCACAATAAATATGGGCACACCTTTCCACCCCTACAGCCAGCCAGGCCAGGGGCATGCCCTTGGCTTGGCGTTGTCTCCCCCACACCCCACCCTGTGGAGACTGGCCAGGGCAAAGGGCTTTGCTCAGTTCTGTTGGCCTGGATCTTTCGGTGTCCTCAGCCATTCCCGGAACAGGACCACTTCTGTCTCTTGGGAGAGGGGAATGTGAAAGAACTCAGCTGAGAAGCTGGTCAAGCTGTGACCATTGACCCCAGCTCTTGAAAACCCTATGACCACGGGCATTATGGTCCTTCTCTTTGGGAAGCCACTCTGCTGGGCTAAGAGTTCTTCTAGGAAGGGGATCCTGTCTCTGCACTGTCTTCCTGCTTTACGCTGCCATACTGCCCAATCTTCACCTGCTCACGCCTCTACATTTCACCTGCCCCTGCACCTGCTCGTCACCTGGGCCTCCTCCCAGTGACACTGTGATGCTGCTTCCTCTCTGACTGCAGCCACCCAGCCAGTTGGGTGAGCCCAGGAATCATCATGCTTGTCTATAATCCTAAGTTCCAGGGTGAACAGGAGGAAGAAATGGACTGATTTGATTCTTCGAAGCTCAAGGACTACCTTCCTGTCCTGCAGGCTGAGGCTGAGACTGTAGTGACCCTGGTAAGTGGTCATACACTGGCTAATAGCTCCCACCCTGGGTGTAGGAAGGGGGAAACTGGCAGAGAATCTGAGGGGCTGGAGTTTGGTGAGAGTCTCTGAGCTGTTCATTTAGGGCAGTGGTTCTGCCTTCCTAATGCCGCGACCCTTTAATATACTTCCTGTGGGTTGTGACCCACAGGTTGAGAACACTGCTTTAGGGACCATGAGCAAAGTACCTAAGGGGTACTAGGCACTCCTGGTCCTATCAGCCTTGTCTTTTCCCAGCCTCCCTCCCCCTCTGCCCTGTGTTCATGCTGCTTCCATTATCAGCGGGCGAAGTGGAAAATAACCTGGCTCTTAGGGGAACGTGTGTCTCTGCTCCTTTCCCTGGCTGCTAATGGAACCAGCAGCTGTCCCCAGCCATGTGTGGCTGCCCTGACCTTCTGAGATTGGGGGTGGGGACCAGTCAGGGGAAAGGACTTTGCTCAGTTCTGTTTCCCACAGGGCATAGGGCTGACATCATGCAGGGAGTGTAGAGAAACAGAGATTGATTCGGAGGTGGAGACTGGAGCGCAATAATCACAGCTTCTGTTTATTGAGCTCCTCCTGTGAGTCAGGCGCAGTACGCAGGTCCTTCTGGTTGCCTTATCTTACTTAATCCTCTCACCAGCCCCAGGAGGCAGGGAGGGACTGCTACCATCATCCTTTGTGGAGACTAAAGCTCAGAGAGGTTAAGTAACATGCCCATAGTCACACAGCTGGAAAAGGACAGAGCTGGGAACTGAACTAGGACTGCCTGACTCCCATGCCCTTTCCTGGGGCTGCAGGAAGGTTCCAGAGGGTGCAGATGTGCTGTTATCCTGTGGCACAGAGCCTCACACCTCATTCTGCCTTGGAAAGGTAAGGAAAATGGACACGAGGACTGCCACCAACAGGACTCTTATACTAGTGGGATGAGGTTCCTAAGGCCACTTGAGACTCTGGAGCCAGAGAGATAATTGGAATCTTGGTCGAGGGGGCACCTGGGCCATATGGAGAAAATCAGGAGTGCATCCCACACTTTTTGAAGATAATTTTGCCTCTCCCTATAGTCATACTATACAAATTGTGTGCCTGAATCCAGCCTTGGATGAGTCGAATGCCTATGCTGGGATCCAGAAATCCAACTTTAGGATGACCCAGCGATAAGCCCCATGTTTAAGGTGAGATGAGGCTGGACATGTCCTTGGAGGAGGACCACGGGGGTATCAACACCAGCTGGCATGTAAGAGGATGGAGCGGGGCTCGGGAGCAGCCTAAGGCTGTGCATTCCTGAAGAGAACTGGGGGCCTGGTGTCCGGCGTGGGCTTAGGTTGGATGCCTGATGGGACTCATGGAGTTGGTGCTCATTAAATACCTGCAACCAGACTGTATCGGCTCCTTCCAGAAGAGTTATTATTCTAGCCTGGAAATGCCTCTGGCATAAGAAGGAAACAAAGGAACTTTTTCTATTGTTAGTAGAGATGGGGGTCCCACTCTTGCTCAAGCTTATCTTGAACTCTTGAACTCAAGCAATCCACCTGCCTCAGCCTCCCAGAGGAACTTTTTTCTATTATTTCAAATTAATAGAAAGGTCCATACAGTCAGGTTACATTGTCTGTGTTTGTTTGGTAAAGTCCAACTTGCAGTTGAGCCCTTCACCCGGGAGGTGTGCTATATACCCCTATGTTGTGCGCGTTAGATGAGAACTTATCACACCTCCCCCTGAATTTAGATGTGTTTTTCTCTAGTGTGGGGCACGTAGTTGTTCATCTACTAGTTTCGTATTAGTATTGAGTACACTGGATGCTTGCTTTTCCGTTCTTGTGATATTTTCCTTAGGAGGATGTTCTCCTAAGAAGTTGGATTCTCCAAATCCTCCCAGGTAAATACAAAAGATATGAAGTCTCCATCTTTTTAATGGCTGAGTAGTATTCCATGGTCTATACATATACCACAGTCTATCCATTCATGGGTGGATGGGCACGAGGTTGTTTCCCTGTCTTTGAGACTGTGAATTGAGCTGCTGTAAAAATTCAAATGCAAGTGTCCTTATGGTAAGTTTTTTTTTTCTTCTGGGTAGATATCTAGTGATGGGATCGCAGGATCAAATGGAAGATCTATTTTTAGCTCTCGGGGATTCTCCAAACTCCTTAAAGGAACATTGTTTTGGACCACCTTCTATATATCAGGCACCCTTTGAGAGAGACATTCTCACATGTGTTATCTTGGCTAGTCCAGGCATTTTTTCAACGCAGGAGGTGAGGACGCAATAGCCAATGCCTCCAGAAGCCCCCACTGCCTGCAGAAGCGCGAGTCCCTGTCACTTCCGAGTTCTCTTGGGGACCTCATGGAGTCCCTTGTCCCCCTCCACCTTCAGCTCCTCCTTGCTCCAAATTCCCCCCTTTGTGCTGTGCTGCGAGGTGCTTCTCTTGCAGTCACTTGCATTCCCTGAGGAGGGAAGGTGACCAGCAGCCAGGCACAGGCATATCACACTTGTGGTTTGGGTGCCATGAGCCACAGAGGCTTGGTAGTATAAAGAGGGGACCGCTGGTCTATGGCTGGTCTCTGGACCGGAGCTGAAGCCCCGGGTCCTGCTAGCTGCCATCCTGCCTGTTGACTTGCTGTGTGGTCTCAGGCAAGCCGCATACCCTCCTGAGCCTGGTTTCCATTCTGAAAAGGGCTGGGTGAGGGGAAGGAGTCAGACTCGGACTTCACAGGTCCCTCCCTGCAGCTCTGTTCTGGTCTGTGTTTTCCCTCCCCTCACCATGGGAATCATGCGGGATTCGTGACTCCTGCGCCACCGCTTTCTGGCTCTGTGACATCAGCAAGTCACTAATCTCCCTGAGCCTCAGCTTCTTCACCTGTGAAGTTGTGCCCACCTTGGAGGTTGTCGTGAAGGTTAAATGAGACAGCGTGTGTGGTCAGGTAAGGCGCTTGATCCAGGGGTGCTGCAGGGCGCGTGCGTGGAGGAGGCTCTAGTGCTGTGTCCCCCCACCCTGCCATCCCATCTCCCTCCTCACCATCATCACCACCTTCATCAGGGAGCAGGAGCAGGAGGCTCTAGTGCTGTGTCCCCCCACCCTGCCATCCCATCTCCCTCCTCACCATCATCACCACCTTCATCAGGGAGCAGGAGCAGACCTCCCGTCCCCCACCACCCCTGGGTCTCCCTACAGAGCAAGCCCCAGCAGAGGACCCGTGAACGAGCCATCTGCCCTGCTCCGGCCCCCCCCCCCCCGTTTCTGCTCTGTCTCACTCTGTTTCTGTCGGTATTTTGTTCACCCACTTTAAAGTCCACTGTCATCTGGTGTGGTTCCAGCCAGCTCATTTGCCAGGGGCAGAGACAGAAGGACTGTCTGTCTCTGAGATCCTGGGAAGGGGAAAGTGGTACAGGTGAGCAGAGCGTGTCCACCATGTCCCCCAGGGGAAATGGTCCCAGGACAGCGGCAAAGGAAGGGATGGACCTGCTGGCAGGGCTGGACTGGCCTGCCGAGCAGCAGCTCTGAGGACCCAGACCTGGAATGCAGAAGGTTTGGCTCTGCTTCTCTGCAGGACCTCTTGGGGTCTCTGCCAGCTGTAGCATTCCCGGGTCACGTGGTCTGATGACTGAGGTCCTGACACCCTCAGTGTCTTTTCTTTTTACGTTACTGCAAGCCTGGCCACCCCAAGGGCCCCAGTCTTGCAGTTTGCATTCTCTGCAAACTCTATTACACAGACAAAATCTTCCAATGTCATCCCAGGCCTGAAGAACAGGAGAGGCTGTGTGGCACAGTGCAAATTGTTCCAAAGAGACCTGAGTTCTGGTCCCAGCTCTGCCATTAATTCCCTGAATGACCCAGATGACTTGCCGCTCCTCTTCGGACTTGAGTCTCCTCATCTATGAAATGGGTAAATAGCTTCAGGACTGCTGATGATTTTCGGCTCTATTTATCTGTGACTCCAAACTTCTCAGAGTATCCATAGTGGCAAAGACTGGTGTTCCCCACTGACTGTGGACCCCTTCTTCCTCCTGGACCCCAACGCCCTTGCCAGCAGGGTAGGAGCTGTCATTCTCTCACCAAAAAAGAGGTGCACTCTGCCTTCTCTCCCTCCTCATTTCCCATTCTCCATATTTATTGGGTATTCACCCTGTGTCAGGTGCTCAGTTAGACCCGGGGAACGTGAGTATAAAGATGGGCACCGTGCTCACCCTCAAGTGCCCCTTCTGGGGCCGACAACTCATGAGCACAGCACAACCTGGGAGGTGGGATATATGCCGGCCACTTCTAAGAACTAGGAGGGACGGGGATCTGCACAGAAGAGGCAACAGAACTGGATCTTGAAGGATGAGCAAGAAAATTTCACATTAACAAGAGGGCATGAGGCCTGAGGATCAGAGACACCCAGGGGCCTGAGGGACCTGAGCTGTGTCTAGGGGATGAAGGTCTTGGTGGTTGGGGGTGGGGGGTTGTGTCAAGTATGGGTGAGTGTAAGAGAGCCAGGAACAGGATCCGGGCCAGGGCAGGGAGTACTGAGGACTTTGTCTGTTCTGCATGAGCTGCTCATGTCTATTAATAACAATGATAACAATAACAGCAAACATACACAGTGCCCACTCTGTTTCACAGGCTATTCTAAGCACACCATCCATGTTCCATTTCATTCTCCACAAATCAATGCAGGACGTATACTTTTAGCAACCCCATTTTCCAGATGATGAAATTGAGGCATGGAGAAGTTACTTGCCTAAGCTGTCAAGTGACGAGGATTCAAATCCAGGTTGTCTAGCTTCAAAGCCTGTGCTCTGAGCCACCAAGGCAAGTGGATGCAGCCCCCAGAGGGTCCCAGCTGCCCCAGGGTGAGAGTTTTCTCAGCACACTGGGCCCTGTCCCACCCTCACCCTCAGGTGGACAGGTGAGGGATGGCAGCCAGGAGCCAGGTTTGGGGCGGGGGCAACTGTGTCCAGTTCTGAAACACCTGCCTTCATTTTGATCTGATTAGTCTGTCCTCTTTCTACCGACAGCAAATAGCACCTGCCTTCACCACGGTCTTAATTAAGGTTCATTTTTATTTTTATTTACTTAGCATCAGGGTAGAAAGAATCGTCCCTGGTATACAAATGAGGGGTGGCAGGTGCTTGAAAGCCTTGCTTTTTGAGCCAGAGAGAGTCTTGGCCTCTGACAATTACATCCTCAACCATGAAACTTCAAGGACCCCCACCATCTGGCCAATAAGGCCCATGTGCCCTGATGTGTCCATCAAGCCTCTCCCTGACTTCAGCCTGAGTTTGAATCCCACCTCCACTATTTATGAGTTCTCAGATACATAATCATTCTGATGCTTCATTTCCTCATCTGTAAAATGTGAGTGATAATATTGTTTTTAGTAATTAATGAGATAGAAATGATAATCCATTAAGCTTCTCACCTGGGGCCATCACTCAGTAGGTGCTTAACACTTCCTCTGTGTTGTATCCTCTCCAGAACCCCCTGAGGCATGTGCTGTCTGTTACCTCCCCATTTTCTAGATAAGCAAACTGAAGTGTGGCATGGTGAAATTACTTGCCGCTCAAGAGCCTTGTAAAGTAGGCTGTGTCCATTTCACAGATGAGGATGCTGAGGCTCTGAGAGGCTCATGTTACATGACTGGGAAATAGCAAAGGCTGCAAACCCCTTAGCCTCTTTTGTCTTGGTCATTCCCTACATGTACCCCGTCCTTTGCCCAGGATTGACCTCTTGCTGTTCTCATTTCCCATCATCTGTGCTTTTGCTCACCTGGTCCCTCTACCTGGCCCCACTTTAAGTCTGTCTTTAATGCTGCCCTCTTTAGAAAGTCTTACTCAATTTATCAACGGAAGGGAATTTCTCTTCTTTGAGCTCATATCTTTCTTAGATTTGGGTTCAGATTCTAGCTCTGCTACCTAACTGTAAGGTGTGACTGTGAGTAAATCAAGTAGTCATGTGGAGCCTCAGTTTCCTCATCAGAAATATGGGTAAAATCACATCCTAGGTTCAATCCTGCCTTCTACAGGCTGTGTGGCCTTGAGTGGTTTGTTTAAGTGAGTCTCTGTTTCCTCACTGTTATGAGTAGATGGTGGGTGACCAGTACCGTGATCATTGGGAAACAGAAGAGCAGGGTGGTTGCACACCTGGATTCCAGAGTCAAGTTCAAATCCCAGCCAGGCCACTCGGGATCCATGTGACTTTGGCAAAGTTACTTAACCTTTCTGTGCCCCAGTTTCTCCATCTGTAGCATGGAGATGCTGCTGCTAATAATACCCAACCCACAGTATTGTGAGGATTAAATGAGAAAATCCTGTAGAACTCTTAGAATAATGCCCGGCACTTAGTAAGAACACAGTTAAGTACTGGTTATTATATCTCAGAATTGCTTAGGGATTAATCGAAACCTTGAAATCACTTTGTAAATTTCCAAGCTCTCAACCAACACAAGGTATCGATCATTCTCCTCCTGCCTTGGATGTCAGCCATTTGTGCTCATCCCATCCCCCTCTAGGGGCTGGCATCAACCCCTTCGAGGCTGTGGCCTAAGCCTGTGCTGGGTAGGAATCGGATCAGGTGGCCTCAGTTTCCCTGGGAGCTCCAGCTACCTCCATGTTCAAACCTGAGGTGAGATGGGAGCAGTGTGCCTCACAGCTGGTTGTGGTCTCCCAGTCAACTCTTCCAGAAACAGCTCCATCAGCCTCTCTGGGGATGCCCACTGCCACAGGTCCACAGCAGGGCCAGGCCTGTCTGGAGGGAGGCAGGTAGAAGACCCTCCCAGACCCCTGTAACTCTGACTTTTCATGAACCAGATCTTCCCAGGGGGCTGAGGACTTCCTATGTCCTGCCTCTCTCCTTCCTGGGGACAGTTTTGCAGGGGCAAGCACTTCTCTGCCTGTAGGAGTGACGGAGCAGTGCAGGAGAGAGGATTTTTTTCTTTTTCCCTCTTCTGAAGTTTGCATTTACTTTTCCAATAGGTCATTGAGCTGCAGAGCTAATTCAAAGAATTGCCAAGGCAGCAGCAGCAGCTGTGCACTCCGTGCAGCTGAACCATCAGCCATCATGATGCTAACCAAGAGAGGCAGTACCGGCCCTGCTCATCACGGAGGCTGAGGGCAGGATGGCGCCAAGTGAAGCTGCTGCTGCCGCCACTCCTGGCTCAGTTGCTAGCTTGGGGTGGCAGTGGCGGCTGTGGCTGAGCCCCTAAGTGTTAGGAAATAGGGAAATAGGCAGGGAAATAGGGACACCTGGGTTCAAGCCCACCTTGCCATTCACCAGCTGGGAGACCTTGGGCAGGTTCTCTAACCTCTCTGAGCCTCAACTTCCTCATCTGTAAAATGGGCATAGTCTTCTGAGTTTATACATAAAGCTCTTGGGACAGTTTAAAAAGATTAGTATGGAAAGCGCCTAGTGGGATGCAGCAAGTGCTATAATTCTGATTAAGAGATTAGGACAATAATGGTCCAGTCAATAGTGGTCCAGCATGGACGTTTCAGATTCTTTGGGACTTAATTTTTTCTATCTGGGTAGATAATACAGGGACCCATTTTGGAATTTTTCTATCTTTGTTTTTATAAACATTTTTGAGTACCTACTGTGTGCCTCGCTGAAATGGGGGTGAGACAAGGGAGACAACTTGTGCAGGACATAGCCTCTCTCTTAAAGAACTGGTTGACGAGGTAGATTCAGAGACTTTGAGGTTTAACCAAAAATCTGAGGGAGCTGGGGCCAAGCAGGTGGTAGAGGCCAAAAGGCTGGCTCTGCAGGGCTGTAGGGCGCCTTCCAAGGGGTGACCTATGGAGGCACAAGGCCAGCAGGGAGGGACAGGGCTGTGGACGGAGGGAAGCCGGTACAGTTTTCCTAGTGTCAGACCACAGAGGGCCTTGAGTGCCGACCCAAGGTCATGATTCCTGCAGCAGGAGAGTTTGATGCATCAGCCAAACTCCGAGGAGGCAGTGCGCTGGCTCAGGGCATATTGCCTCATGAAGAGAGGATGTACGTGGTTTTGAGAGACCTGACGTCTCCAGCTGACGCAGAGCTGAGGTTTTCTCACACAGAATTCTCCATGCCACAAAAGGCTACCAGTTTCCTTCAAGTAGCAAATCTCCTTGATGTCTTTTACTTTCCTTTTATTTTTTATTTTATTTACTTATTTATTTATTTGCAGTTTTGGACCGAGGCTGGGTTTGAACCTGCCACCTCCTCCATATGGGGCCGGTGCCCTACTCCTTTGAGCCACAGGAGGAGCCCCCATTCCTTTTATTTTTTTCTTCAAGGAAATATACTCGGTGTGCAAGATGCTGCAGACCTTTGAGCACCCAGCACAGGTTCTCTTTTTTAATTTTAATTGTGGGAAAATACCCATAAATAACATGTACCTTCTCTATCATTTTCAAGTGTGTACTTTAGTCTCGTTAAATATCTTCACACTGGCTCGGCGCCTGTGGCTCAGTGGGCTAAGGCGCCAGCCATGTACACCTGAGCTGGCGGGTTCGAATCCAGCCCCAGGGCCCGCCAAACAACAATGATGGCTGCAACCAAAAAATGGCCGGGCGTTGTGGCGGGCGCCTG